>PVKA01002181.1:0-107623 GCA_004027165.1 Ctenomys sociabilis
TGTGCACTGTACTCCACACCTAGAATCTGACCTTTAATTTTGGAAGCTACACTGTATGAGAGATAAACAGGATATGGGCTGGAGAGGTACCAAGATGCCTAGGAAGGTTAACAACAATCTCAAGTGAAAGAGGCTCAGGAGGTTAAGAAGCTCAGGAGGCTGACCTGAACAAAACACTCCATTCCACAGTCCAAGTTTTAGGTCTGATTCTGGAAAATGTCATCTGCACAAACTTAAGATAATTTCTTTATTGCAAGAGTCAGTGAAGAATCTTTAAGAGAATTTTCTACTTCAGGAGCATCTTAAATGTAGAGACAATAACTAAGTTTTGTGAAACTTTTCTACTTTTTGAGGTACATATATGGTACTGGGGATCAATCTCAGGGCCTTGCCCATGCTTGGTAAGCCTCTACCTCTGAGCTACATCTCCAGCCCCTCTACTTGTACGTTTTTACTCCCTGGTCACACCAGGCTATCCTGACATACTCCCAGGGAATAGATAAAGACCTGCTTAGTGCACTCAAAAACCATATGTCCTAGTGGGAGAGACTGGCTACAATGTGCTATATGCACAAGAAACACAATGACAGGCCACAGAAGGAGAGCTGTTTTCTTGCAACTAGGCCATTAAAAAAGTACAAATTATGCCTTCCCATCTAGAGCCATATAAGGCTATAAGGACCTTGAACAGGTGCAAAAGCAATGCTACTTGCCAATCAAAAAGGCATTAGAAAAAAAGACTCAATAGGAAATCTGTCAAAATCATATAGTAGGTAAGTTGAAGGGCAGCTTATCAATCAGGCTCTCTGATTCTGTGTCTTCAATACTATCTACCTCCAAATGTATAAGTTTCTTCAAATGACTGAAGACAGCACAGGTATTAACACAAATGAGAAGACATCAAGGACTGTGCACTCTGAACCCTGGCTAAATAGCCAGGAATAGTCTGCTGAGTTCTGAGGTGGCCTGTGCTGAAACATGGCTCAACAGGATCACAGATCGCACCAGGTGTCTCCAGATCAAAATTAACTACTTTGCCTCCATCCTAACCAGGTCTCAACCTTTTGCAGATCACAGTTCTCTGTCTGTCTCTGTCTGTCTTTCTGTCTCTCTCTGTCTCCTACTCTCTTCCCTACTTCTACAGTTTCATTCAACTCTTTGATGCCTACAATGGTCCTGCTACAGCTTAGAACCTGAATAGCCCCCAAAGGCCCAGGCACAAGTGTTACAGATGTGGTTCCCAGGATGTTGCTATTAGAAGCTGAAAGAAATGTGGCCTAATGTAAGGCGTTTAGATCACTGGAGGACATGACAATGAAGAGAATTTGTGGAACCCTGACACTCTGCTTCTCTTTGCCCCTTAACTTATGCAATAAACTTGCTCTGCCAAAATATCTACCCATAATGCACTGCCTAGCCTCAGACTCAATGATCCCAAATGACAATAGATGGAAACCTGCAAAACTGGTGTCAAAATAAACCTTTTCTCTTTGCAAGTTGTCCCAGGTATTTTGTTATAGTAATAGAAAGTTGCCTGTCACAGGTACCCTTTGTCCTATTACCTTCACAAAAGAAGTCAAATGCCCCTCTTCCTTGGTGATGCCAGCCTCAAGTTATCTCTAATGTGGGACCTCCTGCAGCACTTTTCTTCCCACTCTACAACACTTCTGAAGCACCAGAGGGGCTTAAATGACATCTTCAACACCTACCTATATCCCAAATGCCACAAAACCTTTTTCATTGCTTTGCACATATACACACACAGACTAAAGTAACAGTCATTTCATCTAAAAAAATCTTAAGGAAAATTTGCTGACTGATAGACTTCAGTGAAAATCCAGCTCACAGAGAAGGTTCTGTCTGACGTAGTTTTGTTTTAAGCAGATTGGTATTAACTGCTGCTATTCAGAAATTCAGTAATTTCACACTAACATCCAGCTCTATAGATTTTCATTTTAAAAGTAAACAAACAAAACAAACCAGGGGCTGGCAACACTAGGTTCATATTTTTATATGGCAATAAGGACCTGGAGGTAAGACAGGCCATCCACTTACCACTTCCTCATTGGCCACAGCAAGTTAATATAAGCAAGTTAATATGTCCTATTGCTCAATGGTCCTAATTCATGCTTACTAAAAGCCCCAATGACAAATCAACTCACTGATAAAATTAACTTCTAAAAGGTTGCATAAGTTTTATTAACCCAAAGAAATAACACAAAGTCAGTATGTTTTAAAGTGAATTATAACCACATTCCTATTCCCCGGAGTAAGTTCTGTGTTGCCCTGTGTAACTAGCAGGGAGGATTTAAACACTGACCAGATATATAAATGAAAGATTCTTGTGCGAAAACAGAAAGTTACAGAACATTTCTGACCATGAGAAGCTGCCTAAGACTGTTGGGGAACAAAGAGGTATCCATGTATTAGAATTAAAAGGATTCTAGCCAAGAGGCATCATTTAACCTATAAAACTCCCAACTAGAATGCCACAATTCGCAACATTACTACAATATAGCCTGGTTCAGAGGATTCATAGCATACCTGTGATGAGTTGCTAAGACTTTCAGAACATAAATAAAATCCATGTTCCAAGCCTAACACCTATAAACAAAGGATCAGCAAATCATAAATACCACTTCACTGGAGTAATAGACCATTTCTTCACTCTGCTATTAAGTGCAAGATTTGGAATAAAAATAAATAAATATTATGAAAAGGTAAAACTTTAGAAGCATAAGAGGTAAAGTATGAAGAGTATATTTTTATCTGCATGCAGACTAAACTTTCAACTCTTAAAGGCAGATCCTACAATATATGTTTGCTCAATTATTGTTTAGAAGGGACATTTTATTGTACGGATTTACCTGAGATACAGATACTAACTTTAATTTGTTAAGCTTTCTGAAATGCAGAGAACTTTATAGAGGAGTATATCTAATTTGGGCTGATCATGCTTTGTAAATGCTGCTGGTATTCGCAATGAAACCCTCATAAATCAGGGATTATGGATTTAATTTCCAGTTTCACTTACATCACTTGGGAATGGAGAGTGGCAAGACAGAGAGCACTGAGACAATTCCCAAATAAAACCAAACATATAACATACTTCTTCATTTATGATGTGCGAGTATATCTAGCCTTTCTTGTATAAGAATTCCAATATTCTGCTCTAGGCACATTACCAAAATTCTCAAAGGTCATCAATGAATTAAATGCTCAAATCAGCTGACTTTTCAGATCTCATCTTCCCCAATCTTGGCAGCCTCTGACACCCTCCTCCATCGCCCACTCCAGGAGGCACCCACTTCCCCTGCAATTACCATACTCCCACTCTCTCACTGTTTCTTTTGGGTATCTTCTCTATCTTCTTTCTCTCCCCTTACAGCATTCCTAAGCCAATGTCCATGTTCCTATGTATGAGGTGGCCAAAATTAACTATACTCTAACTGGGTACTATGCTAAGAGTTTTATTTTGATGTCTGCCTTAACAAGTCCTTGTACCTACCAACTGAGCAAACCCTCTTGATTATCACCAGCTTTACTTTGCAAGTAAGAAAACTGAGGCTTAGTAACTGGCCCAAAGAATACATCAAGGAAAGTTGGATGCAAGGGAAGGGTTTTAATATCAACTGTAAATGCAGAACATACACCTTTAACCATTCTCTTAACCTACCCTCTCCCTATTCAGGCTTTCAAATTGGTTTCAACCATTCAGAATTTCCATTTCAACTTTTAGAGCAGACTATTGGCTATCTACTCAGTGCCTTTTCCCCTTTTCCACCTTACCACTAGGCAGACTTACCATGAGGATAGCAATGAAACACACCACACAGTTCCCAGCTCCTCCAGGTGTTAACTGCAAGATGGCAGGAGGTGGGGCTTATCCTCAAGGATTTAAAGGAAGCATTCTCAGTAGATCTGAAAATGCAGATCTTTATGCTTCCTTCTTTCCTGCTTCCTGGTATGAAATATGATGGCCAGGGCTAAGCAGCAGAAATACACAGGGGCCCAGCTCTTATTAATCGTACTGCTGCCATACCAGATTTGGATTTCTGAGATAAAAATCAACTTCTGTTTTGTCTCTTGTCCCCCAGAAGGGCATCTTGAGACAAGCTCACTCAAGTGATTTAAAGTAGTCCTCTCAGGATAAAGCTATGAGGGACCAAAGAAAGATAAAGGATACATAAGCCTAGTTCTACAGAGGATGACTTCAGCTTGATCTAATGAGAACTCTGCATTACAGATTATGCCTCTACTATCCTGGCCTCAGCCTAGGTCACTGGATCTTCATTATTCGCTCCCAACTAGTTTGTAGCAAAAGATGTGAAAGATGAAGCCTCCCCAGCACTTTGGGCTGATTCTTAGGGCAAAAATCCTCTGGTGATAAACCAAGAACCTAACCTATACGAATTAAATGGCCACAAAACTAGGAAGAAACACACAAGTTTCTAAGTGAACAGGCAGAGCACCAACAATATCTACTAAAGCATCTGTCTTATGATCTGTGTTTCTGTCACAGGCAACCAGGCCTAATCCTCAGTAATGCCACTTCTTGGTTAAAGAAATTTGCATCTCTAGCTCTAAACTCTCTCTGAAGTCTGGCCAAAACTTAAGTGTTGGGTATATTTCTTCTCATTTGTTCAGGCCTCAGGTGGCCCCTTTGAGGATTTAGGTTGCTCATATATGCCTCACAATCATGGACACATAAACCAATGTACATGTGTTCATTCCAAATAGCTTCTGTGAACCATCTATTTTAATTAATGGTGCCTCTACTCTCCAGTAAGTCAGAAAAGACTGCTTATCTTGTCTTCTATTTCTCCCTCCCACTCATCTCCCAAAGCCATGAATGAGCAAGTCCAACTGAGTCTACTTCTATAGCTACTCCAGTCTTTCTTGCTGCCTAAGCCTATGTCCATATCTACCATCTCCCAAAGGGAATCTCTAGTAGCCTCCCTGGCCCTACCAAGGTTGGCTTTCTGAAATGCTTATCGACCATATACTTCCCTTCCTAGAAATTTTCACAAGTTTGTACTGCTAACAAGAAAGACCTGAGCACCAAAAACTGTCACTCAAGGTAATGGTCTCTCAATCCTCAGCTCCACTTTTCAGGTCCCTTCTTATCCTCCATGTTTTTAATAAACCTGTATTATACTTTCTTTTACATAGCTCTCTCCTGATATA
Organism: Ctenomys sociabilis; assembly: GCA_004027165.1. Taxonomy (NCBI): domain Eukaryota; kingdom Metazoa; phylum Chordata; class Mammalia; order Rodentia; family Ctenomyidae; genus Ctenomys; species Ctenomys sociabilis. Next base: position 5,188 of record PVKA01002181.1, read on the forward strand.
TTACACATATCTATTCACTATTCTATCATGCTTTAAATATTATTAAAATAGAATATAATTGCCCTTTGTCTTTTACAGTAGTCTACAATCCCAAAGTACAGTATAGCTCTATCTTATTCACCTTTGCGTCTTCCTAAGGAAGTAGTATCTGAGTTTTACACATGGTTATTTTTTTGATTCAAAGTCAAGCCTTCAAGAAAAAAAAATATCTGTCACCAGTCCTCTTTGTACTGTGTTCACTCCTTTGAGGCTCAGCTTCTAAATAAAATATACAATGCATCCTAGACTTTGCTCTTAAATAAATGATGACAGGTCATCAACTCTTGTTACTGTTCTCGAGTCTCACACTCCTCTGGAAATGCAAGGAGTAACACAATGACAGCATCAAGTTTTAGAGTTGAAACTAACTTTGGCTAAGGCTCCTTATTACAAATATAACAGCCACAGAGAAGATAAATTATAGTCTACGTTCATAAAATGTGAATAATACCACACATAGATTTGATAGGCAAAACCTAGATACTATTAGACTGTAGGAAGGGCCCAATCCACAATGAGAAAAACTGAAGTCTCCTTCAACTCAACACCACATTTTGTCCATCAATGAGTTTGTAAGGAAGCACTTGGACCCCTCCCCCAACACACACACACACACACACACACACACACACACACACACACACCTGAAACCTGACTTTCAGCAAGATCTCATCATCTAACATCCAGAATGTCCCAAGTTATCAGTCTATAGGTCACTTTCAGTGGAAGTTGCTTGCTCTTCCCACCCCCAGTGAACACCAACCCCTACTCCTGTCACATCACTATTCTCATTTCATCAAGACACCAGCCTCCTGCCATTCAGAGTCTAGGGATCTGTGTGGCATTCACTCCAATTTCCCACCCCAAAGTGAGCCTGTGATCCACTGCCATCCATCCACTGTGATCCACTGCCATCCTGTCTGCAGCACTGAGAGCCATGCTCCTATGAACTAGACAGAGTCCTTCTCCTTCCTCGAGGATATTAAAAAAGAGCTGTGAACCACTAGACTTGCCAGCAATGGTTTGCAGACCATGAAGTGGGGACTGGCCTGAGACTGAGGCCCACTGAAGGGAAATGTTTAAGGCTCCTGGCCATAAATTTAACATGTTATAATGTTATAAATAGAGCTATGTTATAATATTGCAACTATAACACAGAATTTCCATATAGTGGAGTGCAGTGCTTCATCACTTCAGCCTTCAGCTCCAGCCAATTACAAGAGTCAACAATTCCTGTATGAACTGGGCTCCCTCAGCTGTCTGTACCCATGAATGCCAAGAGTACTGGGCCACAAGGAAAAGCAAGAGGAACTGTTTTGCTTAAATAAAAGACACATTCTCATGGTAGACAAATGACCATACATTTTACATGTAATGAACAAAATGAGGCAAATATTTATCATAAATTGAATAACACCAACAATGTATTATTCAATTCATTCATGTGCATCACAGACCAACTTCTATTAAACACAACATCAAGCATGACAGTCAACATGAGTAGAGGACTGAATCACACAGCTGAACTACAGCTGCTCAAAGCTACTTCTTAGCCTTTACAGCTAAGCAGGCACAGGTACTGGTGATACTTATTAAAAGCAAGACGGAGGCAGTCTCCTGCCCTCACTCAAGTTCTGCCATTAAAACACATGGACATTATTCTCTGTTCTCCTCTAAGTTGAAGAATCCCTCAGAACCTCTGCTCTGAACTAACCTACTGAGGGATGTAACAAGGTTAAAGATCAAACGCATGAGCAATCCTCAAAGTGTAAAAACTAAAAGTAGTTCTAAAACCTAACTGCAAAGCCTTTCAATTTGCATCCTTAAAATGTCTGGTTATATAATTTAGCTGTGTCAGATCTGACTGTTAAACTGACATTGCTCCAAATGAAGACTCTTTTAAAAAACTCAAATAAGTTGAAGTAATACATGGTAAATGCATCATCTCTAATTCCAAACCAGGATAACCTCTGACATTTAACACCATTATCAATCTTAATGCTATAAGCAAGTATAAGGTTCTCTCTCTAAAAAAATGAAAGAAAAAAAGAAAAATCTATATTAAATGAAAAAGTCTTCCAGGCAGGCACCACACCACTGAGCTATATCCCTGGCTGAAAATGCCAACCCTTATTAGAAAAACAAAACCAATTCAAGGCAAAGATCAAGGATCAGCTGAAGAAAGGACAATCACATTGCTTTAGGAAAATAATGTTATCCTATCTTTTTTTTCTTTCTCCTCTTTACATTCTTACTCCAGCAGGAAACAAAGAAATACTGTTGTTATTCAAAATTCATGAACAGGACCTCAGTCCAGCAAGAGCCAGGAAACCCAGCTTATAATCAACCACTTATTCTAGTCTTATTCATTCACAAATGCCAAGTATGTATTTCTTTTGGGTAAGACACTAGTTCAGATACTAAAAACAGTTGTAATCAAGACAGATTAATAGCTCTACCCTTGTGCAACTTAAATTCCACACGGAAAGAAAAACAGTAAGTACAGAAGTAACACAAGACATATCAATGGAAGTAATAACTGTTGAAAAAATAAAGGTGGTGAAGCAAACAAAAATAAAGCCATGAGGCCGCTGAAGTGAGCAAAGTTACATGACTACAGGGTCAGGAGGTCTCTCTGAGGTGGTGGCACACATAGAAACATAAAGCAGTGATGGGGTTAGTATGCAGAAAAACAAAGGAAGAAAATTCCAGCAGGACAAATGGCAAGTACAAGGACCGAAAAGTGGACAATATACTTGGGGCTGATGGCCAACAGAGATGTACAGTGTTCCATGTTGCAGGTGGGAGCCAAAGCTTGTCAAATAGCTGTTTCAGTACTGGGTATATACCTAGGTAGTCTGACCCATTCTGTGATTATCCAGGGACTGGGTTTTGTTTTTGTTTGTGTGCTTTACATTCCTCCCAGAAATCTTAAGGTACAGCCATCTATGAAGACCCTGGCTTGTTACAGGGTCCTGAAGGTCTTTGTTCTATGTGAGATGAGACTGATGAGCAAAGAGAATGGCAAGGCCTGAATGACTCTGTAAGAGCCAGTTCTACTTCATACACAGCTGAGATGGTTACAGGCTAACCAAAGTTTAAAGGAAAGCATCCTTTAGAGTATCACAGAGGTCATTCTAGACTACAAGTATCTGCAAACTGCCTAGGGATCTCCTTAAATGGAGGCTAATATTCTACAGGCCGAAGGGGAGCTGAGAGTTGCATTCCTAAAAAGCTTCCAGTAATGCCAATGCCACGGGCTTCAAAGATCACCTCACAGAACAAGGATCCTAACCACTGTGTTTCAAATTGTGAATCATGACTGAAACTGGGTAATGGAATGAGTTAAGTGGCTCTCAACTAAATATGCTTTTCCCACAGAATAGGGAATTAAATATCATGGTATACTACAAATAATAAAGGTTAAGTGTTGCTTTATGAAACTTCTGTTGATATATAAGACTACATCAATTGGGTTGCAATAAGAAGTCCATTTCTTGCCAAGACATCTACTTAAAGAAGTCTGAGAAACATGATCATGGCTTACAGCAGGATGAGGCTGTCAACCAGATGGAAGAAGTGGGTAGACCATAAATATCACAGAAGGCCTGGCCAACAGACCTCAGATGGCTAAGATGCAATTGAGGTAGATGAAGGGGAAGGAAACAGCACACAATTTATCACCTGAGCAAAAAGTGGCCATACACTAAGATGTAAAAGACAGGATGGAACAGATGTAGAGCAAGAGAACTTGCCAATCTGAGACAGATTAACAATGTAAGGTGCTAATTTGTTCCATTCAGAAGAGGTGTCATTTAGGAAGTTGGATATATAAGGACTAGAGAATACATTTGTTAGTCAGCAGCACATTTAACCTCCAGGATCACATGAGATCAGCTAGAGACTGAAAGTAAGTGGAGAAGAGATGAAGACCAAGGAGAAAGCCCTGGTACAGGCCCAGCATCTACAAATGAGGAAAAAGCGGCAATCCAGGAAGACCTCCTAGCCAAGGAGGTATGTACAAAGTCAGAAGAAAAGAAGAATTTGGTTGCTCCTTAGAATATAGGTTTTAAAATCCACAGTAATGCTAAAATACCTTACTTGAAGAGTTCTTTATAGACACATGTGAAATGTGCATTGACAACATTCTGGAAAGGCCACAGGACAATCTGGTGATGCTGGCTAATTTTAGGGTCAGGAACAGAATGAAAGGTAGACTTAAATCTTTGCACTATTTTAGTGTTTAATGAGAAGACTGTATGAATCTATTTCTTGTGTAACAGAAAAGAGCATTTTTTAAAAAAACAAAACCTTAAATAATTTTGATAGGCAGCCAGGTCTGGGAATCACTGGGTAGAGATGCTTAAAGAACCATCAAACATCAAGGTTAGATTAAACCAAGTGTCTCTGAGTGCTTTGTGACTTTATATGACTAATTTCATACCAAGGGGTGGGGAAACCAAAAGAACCTTTAACAGAGGAGGCTTGGCAGCTGAAATGTGCTTAGGGAGAGAATCACCCTACACAGCTTCTATTTTGGATTCCAGCAGGCTATTTAACAAAAGTCAGATGAGAGGTGTTAAAAACCTCTGCAGCTAGAAACTGTCTTAAGACTACAGGCAGCTTGATTTGCACCCTTCAGTAACAAATAGTAGGTACTAAGCTAACAATTAACAACATCTGTGTTTTTATTTATTTTTTTAATTAATTTTATTGAGAAATAATTGCAATGAGACATTTTCAAAACAGGTCAGTAGGAGAGTTATAACAATTAATACATTGTATATTGTTCTTTGTAGTAGTCATTCATAGCACAAGATGCAGACATGATATTCTGTCTAAACACTATTAGTACAAATTTTTCTTCTTGACTTAAGAAAAAGTAGCTACATATCTATCCTATTTTGTATATACAGATACAAAATGGTCCTTCATTTATATCTCTTTTGTTTAGTTTTGTCAGAGATGGGTATTCCATTGCCATCCAAATATTGTAGATGAATGAATTCACCATAATATTCTAATATAGTCCAGTAGTCCACAATAGTAGTGGGTTATCTGCAGCATTGACAATGTCCGAAGCTGTTGATTGAGCCTTCCACAACTCAGCATATTAACCTGGCTTTACTTTTCATACCTCATTTCTACACTTTCCTTCAGGATGGCTAATACCAAGATAAAGCAAGACTTATATAACAAGAAATGTAACTTTTGTGTCTGACAAGGTCAGTCAAGTCACCTCAGGACTTATCCCAAAACCCTATACCACACTTTGTAGATCCTTTGTCAGTATCACTTGTGTTTTTAACAAGTCCTTCCCAAATGGAGAAAGGTTCTCCTTCCACACCCTGACCATTTTTCTTCTTTTTTCTCACCTTACCCTGGAGGCGAGACCTTCCAGAAAGTTAGTGAAAGGGACACATCTCAGTCACTGTGAGTTGCAGCTCACTAAATGCCTTTAGAGTGACATCTTCACTAAAGGTCCAGGGTCCAGCTTCTCAAATCAGGAACATGAACTTTGACAACACTATCAGCCCTGGTGGCTCATTAGTAATGCAGTTCTTCTACCCCACAGCTGATCAGAGAACAGATTTCACAATGTGCATGTTAACAAGATCACTGCATCAGTTTGCCTGTGGTTTGAGGAACACTACCTCAAATCTAGACATCATAATCTCTAAGGAAATACAAAAACTGAAATTTTATTTCTAAATCCTATCCTACCCAAAGTAGCAGAACTTGAGAATATCATTTTTTTGCCTCCCAGGTGATTCCTGGAAATCAGTACGTTCTATGATTTATGTCTTAATGTTCCCCCAAAGCCTCAGGCAGTCACGGAGGACAGGCTTTTCAGAGACAGTTGAATCTAGAGTTTGTGACCAATTCATGGTCTAATGCTGGGATTAAGCGTGTGAGTGCTACACTCATCCAGGGCACGTGACCTGCACACAATATAAGGGACAGAAAGAGGCTTGGCCCTACTGTCCACCCCCAGTGCACCCCCACTGTTTTTCCACCATGAGTGGTTGCCCTTGGCCGTGCTACCCTGCTTTGGAGCCAGACAACTGTGAACAAAAACCACCACAAACTGTGACCTAAATGACCTTTGCCTTTCAATTTTGGGCTTTGGGTACTTTGTCTCAGCAAGGAGAAAAGTGTACTTTAGAGGAGGGGCAGATCTGAGATGCACCAGAGAAGCAGATGAAGTCTGTATGCAAAAAGCACAATGAAGATAATAAAGGAAAGAAAGCTTGAGAAACAGCATGGCAACAAAAGCAAGCAAAGGGGTAACTTTCTGGCAGAAACAGCAATTACCAAAATAACTTGTGTGCACTTAATCTAGGCAGTCCTTGTACCACACATTCCAGAGAACAGTTAATAAGAAAAACCTTTCAAGGCTACTTCCAGCCAATCATGGCTGTGTGAGGAGGCATGATAGCACAGTTGGCAAGGCCTTTCTAGAGTCAGGCTGCCAGGGTTCACATTTCTAGCTAACTGTTGCTCTGGGCATGTTAATTCTCGGAGCCTGTGTTACCTCAAGAATAAAACAAGGACACGACCAATATCAGCCTCATGGGTGAAACAGGTCTACATAGGTAAAGCTTTCAGAACAGAACAGCTATCATGCAAGTATTCAATACCTATCAGCAGGAATAATGTTTGTTGTTACTGTAATGACAAACAGTTATAGGCAGTAAGGCTGATAAAATGAATAAGCAGGATCAAAAAACTTACTCCAATCAAGAGACATTCATCTCTTGATGGTTGCATGACAACCTCAAGCACTTAAATCAAAGCATTCGTCCAAACTTGTCAAAACAGGTAATTGGCTGGTTTTACTTATTTTACCCAGCATTAGATAAACTGGTTCATAACATACCTAGCATATTGCTTTGAATCTTTGCAAGTTTGCTTGTTATTTTATAAACAGGAAATAGAAATACCCAAATGAGATAGGACCAAAATGAGTATCTAGATGCAAAAATAACTTCTGGGCAGGAAGAGCACACAATTAGAGTTATGAGTGAGTGGGTCAAACAGGTAGCATGCTTCTACCTGTTTAGGTAGGTGAGTCTTCATTCTAACAATGTGATGGTCAGCGTCCCAGTGCCCCTATGTTTTCCTGCCCTCTCTGTACTCCAGCAGGATATTAGTTGTCACTAATCTGCCTCTGTAAAAGCCTTTTGTGATGCCTAGAAACACTGGCACCCCTTAACTGCACACATTCCCAAAGAGAACTGCAGTATAAAGAGAAAGAACAGAGAAGCTTTCTGCTCAGGCAGGGCTAGAAGAGCAAAACACAGCCAAGACTAAAAAGGATTCACCAACAGGTTCTTAAAAACGAAAGTGAGTTCATAAGTACCAGAGCTTTGAAATCCTCCCACTGAGAGGCAGGCTCTACATTTTGGGAGGGAAGAACACTTCCTTCAGACTTCCTCCCTCAAAATACTCAATAAATTCAACTTCCTTCTAAAAATTAATTAAATCTCAGGGCAAGGAGTTAAGGATTAATTTACATCATTTCCTCTTCTCTTTCTCTATCCCCATTTCTTATCAAAAAAGATATAACTATCGTTTTGAAGGTCTACTAACTCTTTTTTAGATTAAAATACAAAAAATACAGGTTCCAAGAAATTAGCCACATCATCTCATCTCCCTGAAACTCTAATCATGTTTAAAAAAATGCTACATAGATGCCTGAGAAAGATGTGTTGTCAGGATTCTAACATTTACTTGGTTAGGATGCAGGGTAGGGGAGAGGCTGAAAATATGACTTCCTAAGTAAAGATAAGGTTAGTATAAATTTTCATCTAAGTAACATAAAAAGTAATTAATAAATAACAAACCATGAACTCTACTAAAACTTAAGATATAGTGCTTTCATGTGTGCAACACTTCTTATTCCTTAAAAGGGATGAGAAGACCCCTAAGAGGCAGAGAGAATACAGAATCAGAAACAATAACTGGGGCAAATCTACATGACAAGATTATGGGACATGCAGGAAAAGTATGCTTACTCCAGACTCCAGACAAAGCCCAAAGGGAGCATCTTTCAGGAGTCCCTGGTTTCAAAAGAAAGTTTACACCAGCTATATAGATTACAAGTAAACATCCCTTCAGTGAGGGAGCCACCAGTATGAGTCCCATATAAAGTAACAATTCTAAAGGACTCTGCAGGCCTGCAACTGCCCCAAGGGGAAGCAGATACCCTAGAGCTGCAGGTTAACTCCAGTTCCCGGCACCACAAGAGATGGAGGTGGGCAACAGTCCTTGAAACTAGTGAAACAGCCCTTTCCAGGAATAACGAACCCCACAGCTTTACCAAATAAGGCAAGTGAAAGCTAAAAGCCAAGGAGGAACAGGGTCAAGCTGTATCTTTCCTAAAACTAGCCAGCTGGTAACAGAAGTATGAATATTCCAACTCCACTAGCCCAGCTTGCACAAGGGAAGAGGAAAAAAGACTACAAAACTATAAACGGAAGAAGCCTTTGCCAAGGAAAGGCCTGGGACACACTGATCCTAGTCCCTGAGAACAACCTTCAGGAAACTTCAAACTTGCTAAGAAACGTAATGCAAACTGGGACAGATCAGTACTATGATTCAAACTCCAAGTTCTTTTTTCCCCAGTTTTAATTTGTATGGCTTAGCAGCATAAAGTTCAGATATAATTAGACATGTTCATAGATGAAGTTACACAATGAATTTCTATTTTTCAAAGTGAAAATATTTATAAGGCTATTTCTATTTAAACAGCTACTGCACTGTAATTTCTGCTTCCAAATTAAGCCCAGATTCCCTCTTTTAGAAAGTCTTCCTTACAGGAAAAATAACTTTCTTAAAACATTATTTCTTTCTCTTATATGCTGACCATCCTTACTCTGCTGAGAAATACTTAAGAAGTGGAGAGAAAACAGCTAAAGCAAAAGCTGGTGTGTAAAAGAGAACACCTCTCTGTAGGGTTGTCACTTAGATTTCACTACTATATTTCAGAGACTCTTGGTGGTATTATCAGCCCCAAACTATAGATCAGGGCAGAAGAGGCACATGCACAGCACAGAGCAGAACACATCCCACAGATTTTTCCAGGAAGTGTAGTATAGTTTTCACTTTCCTTGAATCGCCTAGGTTTCTTAAAGCAAATCATCTCACAGAAAAATCCAACAGATGGTGAGAGATGCTCACAGCCATAAAGGGATTTGTGCAAGGGGTTAAGCAGCTCAGAGAAAACATACTGCTCAGTCTGTTGCTGGTGCCTTCCAGACTCTGAGTCCTCTCCATCCGCTTCCTTTCTGAGCAACATGGTCACCATCTTCATTCAGACTGAAGGACAATGTGAACGCACATATGTGGGTGGGTGGAGAAAGAAGGTGGCTCTCCATCTTGTCACACCACACAGGAAATTGGGTCACCTGGCTTCATTCTACACACATTCAGATTGAGAGAAAGGCATTTTTCAGCACATGCAGCAGGAACACAGCCTTTAGGCATTAAATTCCCTTTGCCATGTCCAACAGTTCTGCACCCAAAAGCTTGTCATCTAGGTAGGGAGGGAAATTGCCTACCTGGTAAAAGTAAGAGGCATCAGACCTCTGAGTTCAGAGCCTGATTTGACACATACACTTGATGTGATGATACAGTTCTTGTTACTGCAATTTAGTATGGGAGTATTCAAGCCTCATGCACAGCATGGCTGAGAGACAATGCCAGCATTAGGAAATGTACTGAGCATTTAAAAAAGGTGTTACTTTGTCCTTTGGTGATTTTAATCTGTAGCTTATTTCTAATCCCCTCCCTTGTTTCCCATTCCCCTCACCCAATCCTAAAACAAACATAGAAAAAAGTCGTGCAAAAATCTCCCAAACAAGCTCCTTCTTCCAGGAAAAAAAAAAAACAACTAGCTAAATTAGCTTAAGTTTCTTTATTTTTTTAATTCATTTTAATGAGAAAAAAAGATAAAACAGCAATGAAACAGTTTCAAAAACAGGTCAGGACAGTTACAATAATTAATACATTGCATATTGTTGTCTTCATAGTAATTATTCAGAGGACAATATGTAGACATGAAATCTTGTCTAAACACTATGCTACCCAAGGTCCTACCAACACCAAAAAATCTTTTCAATGACCTAGGAAAGATAGTTCTGAGGCACAATTTCTAGCCTGTACAATTTAGTTATAACCAGGGCAGAAAACAACATGGTCCCCCCTACAGTCATTTTTGCATCACAAATGATTTCTGAGCATTTGGTTATTTTTAGCACTTGATACAGTGTAGTCTGCACAAAGCAAAAATAGATGTTTGCCTTATATAAAATTTGTGATGGAGTGGGCGTTGCTGCTTGTCCCAGACTTATTTAATATTGACTTGAGATGGTCCCAAAATAGATTACCATCACCATCTCAAAACATCCTAAAAGAGGCTTATATAGAACACAACAACCTCAAATGCATAGAAAAGTCATCAACATATATTATGCTGGTCTTGAGACCAGAAAGAAGTATCTGCTAGAGTTTTTAACTCTATATCCAGAGGACAGCTTACAACAGAGGGACCCAGACTGCAGCATCCAAGGGATACATTTCACCCATGAAGGCAGTGCTCCTGGACAAGAATCTCCAGGATTTCTTAATGGCATGCAAGGTGCTATCATTTGACATTGTCCTCTACCCTGAACTGGCTGACAAAAAAAAAAAAAAAAAAACTCTCCAAGGTAGCTATGCAGACAGGGCTGCTATGGGTCTCTTTCAGGAGATTCTTGGGAGAATTACTTGAAAATTTTATCCATATCTGAAACAGGTGCTATTTCAGATTTCTGAAATATCTGAGTTTGGTACATGGAGGGGTTGGGACTATTTTATGTCATGGGTCAATGTAGTTTGGTACTGTGGTTTGTGGCATTCAGAAGGAATTTAATTACACTGGCATCTAACATAATGCTTGTTATTTATAGAAAGAAAAAACAATGTTTTGAGGCAAGTACCCTCATTCCTCTTCCTAATATTACCCCTGTTTGGGGAATCTGCCCAAGGGCCCTGCTCCAGCCTCTCAGTTCCCTCACTGAATGCCTCTCACTAATTGGCTACTCCAAGCCAGCCCAAAGCAGTCCCCAGACAGGGTTTGATCTGAGTAGCTCAGCAATGGGAACTGTCTCTGTGAGACTGCCCTAGGGGAACAAGGAGAGTTGCAGGGGGCTTTTTACAAGCCTGTGTGATAGCCAGGTGAGCTTTAACAGTGATCCGCTGGGCACAATCACAGCCAGCTTTCCAGCCTGCTGCCTCCCATAGCAGCATTTGCTTTCCCTGCAAGTAGGGTGAGCAAATTAGGTAACTATGCTAATATGAACAATCGCCTCTGGAGTTCTTACAAATGGGGGGACCTGTGGAGTTTTCCTATTCTGTCTCCCTGGGAAAGAGTGTAAGGAATAGCTACATAAGTCAGTTTGAAAAACACTTGTCTGAACCATTAACCAATTTCTAATTAAACCTGAAACTAAATCACCCTGTTCATTCCTCAACACTTAATAATGTTAATATTCCCCACGAGGAGCACTATGAAGTGTATCATAGTTTCAAAGACTTAATTTGACTTAAACTTTTAAAATACAGTTATAAGCTAGGCATAGTAGTATATGCCTCTTAACTCAATAGTATGGGAGGGTGAGGCAGAAGGATCACCAACTTAGAGTACAGTTTGGCCACCTTAGTGATTCAGTGACACCTTGCCCTAAAATAAAATAAAATTTAAAAGGGCTAGGGATTTAGCTTAAATGCCAAGAAAATTATAACTAATTATTCAATCTAGATAAACCATGCTTATAATCTGCAGGAAGATAAATATGCTTTTTTCCCTTAATGTCTCACTTCATGCAGCACTAGAGCGAGTTGCACATGAGCATGTCAGTTGCATGTAACATTTTTCAATTCTCTCTCATCAAAGCAAAAACTCTAGTTCAACACACTGTTTAATGTAAACTTTCCTACAAAAAAAGAACCTAGATCAGTAATAGACTTTCTATTTAAAAGGAAACCAGCAAGAATGGACATAATTCATGATAAATATTTGCTTTCAGTAAGCACACCCAAGCCAGCAACCAGCAATTTCAGAGCCATTTCACCTGAATAAAAATAATTTCCATGAAGTTTTTATTCAAGTTACATAATCATCTATTATAAATGTTAATTCAGTATACATATATGTGCATACATATATATATATATATATGCTATACATCTTATGTGCATATTAAGCTAATTAATACAGATAGCAAGTACAATTTCTCTGTATTCAGGTGCTCTGTATCCATGGATTCAACCTACTATGAACCAAGAATACTTGGGAAAATTTCATAACTGTACAAAACACACACAGATTTTTTTCTTATCACTGTTTCCTAAATCGTACAGTATAACATTTATATAGCAAATATGTATCAGACACAAATAATCTAAAGTATGCAGGAAAATGTATGTAGGATATATATAAACACTATGCCATTTTATATAAGGAATTTGAACACTTGTTGGTTTTGATAACTCTAAGAAGTCCTAGAATAAGCTCTCATGACACCTAAAACATGAAAATATCTATAATCATTTACTGATATTAGAAAGGCATTATATCATTATATAAATATTTATAAAAATCAACAAATGTGCAGTTGTATAAGTAAATGTGTATAATGTTCTATGTCCTTTGTACATAAGTATAATTTCATTTCATCATCAGAACCACATCTTTTAGCAGAAACCGAGGCTGCAAAAACCAAAGTAATCTTCCCCACATCACACAGCTGGTGAACTATGGGTTTTTTTTTAACTGAGCCCAGGCCATCAAGACTCCAGTCTACTGCATAAAGTCACTCCTGAAAATATGCTTCTTTGAATCAGAATGTTTAGGTAATAATAACCACACACATTCATAGGACTGATCAGATGGAACCAAGTAGCTTGACATCATCAGTAACACACGGCTCAAAATTTTGTTCCAGTCAGCACTGTAGAAGCCTCGAAAGACAGGATACAAAAATAAAATGTGTCAACTGCTTGAGTCCCACCCTCTCAATGACACTGCAAAGTTTATTATCTAAGATCACTGTATCCATGGACTTGTGTATGGCTACATAGTGTATGTCTAGGGTATAAGTCTACATAGACAAGTATAAGACTATGTGCTTATACAGATAAATTCCCAAATACATAGACAATTCACAGTAGAAAAGCTTTCCAAAGTTTGGTCATTTATAATTTTTTTGTCATTCCTTGGAAATTGCATATTTCATTATGGCACATGAGAGTACCTTGGTTGGAGGATTACAAAGTACATGGCTCTATAAAAAAAGATAAGTCAAACATGGAAGAAGCCTACCCACCAGCAAGACTACTGAGTAGATAAGTACTGCATTCTAGCTCTTGAAACACTATGAATGCCACAACGGACAATGGCAAAGCAACCTGGCATGAAAATCAGACCAGCAACCTTGTTATCAGATCAAAACATGTCATCTGAACACAGAAGGCCAAACACAATGGAAGAAAAGTAGTAGAGGTGATCAAATTGAACTGCTCCCTTCGGAGATTTTGTATTCTCTGCCACTCAGAGAGAGAGAGGGAGAGAGGGAGAGAGGGAGAGGGAGAGAGAGAGGGGCATGCAGGAAGACAGGAAGATTCTATTTCTTTAAAAATAGAATCTTATGTTTTTAACTTCAGAAGAAACAATTTTTAAAAAGAATCACCCTATGTAGAAGCCCAGTTTATTTACTTTTAACCTTCAAAAAGCCAGATACTGGCAAGAAGCACAATCTGAAAGTAATTTTTCTAAAAAAGGTAATTTTTCTCATTGTACTTACTGTAAACAGACTATGAGCCAAAAAAACTAATATTCCAAAAAGTGTATGGAATGTATAGTTCTGCTATTGCTGCACATTGAACAAGCTTCAGGTAACGTTGCTGTCTACCCTTGAAGATATTTTGCACAGAATATGCTACTTTAATATACTTTAACATGGAGGGAGTGGAGAAGAAGACATGAAGGGAAGGAATATGCAAACATATTGCAATTAGCCATACCTCTGTAAAGGCATCCTGCATGCTCCTGTCCTTTATATTTGTCACACTTGGTTAACTCATGAAATCACAACAACAATGCTATAATTTTTCCATGGAGTCAAAGAGGTGATGACCTTTAGATTTTAACAACAAAGTCACTTTTCTGGCCACATGGCAAAGGCAATGCTATTTTTGTAGTTAAAGAGTATCCTGTTATTATAAACTATTATTTACAGGATACTTTGTCATTATAAAGCTTAAAGAAGATAAATCAGTTCATTAAAACTAATGAAAGTCAAACTCAGAGGAAATCAGCAGTGCCCAGGAGGTCCCCAATAGATAGCTCTACATCTCTAGACTCTTGGTAATCTGTGTGTTTACCTACTAGCAAGATCAGAATTCCTGGGTGTGTGCTGGAAAATATGGGACCTCATCCCTCATTGCAGACCTGCAGGATGTATGTTTTTAACATACATTCCTAAGTTCAAGATTTATACACTAAAGCTAAGCAACACCAGTGTACCCCAACTAAATAAATCCAAATAGACTGCACTAAATGAAAGAACCTGAGGGCCAACTAGCATATGCCATTCAAACAGTACAGTTGTGCAGAGTGCAGCTTGGCTTGGGCACTAGGTCCCATTCCTATAATACTACACTCAGTAGGGATGTGCAGAACACAGGGCTGGTTTCCTAATGAAAAAATCTGCTATACATAACTAGCATGAAGAATTCTATTCACCACAGGAGAAATTCCTACATTTTTCCTAACAACATTATTATTTTTTTTTTTTTCTGATCAAGTCTCGTTTATTCAGAAGAAACTCTGGGTATATATATCCTAACAACATTAGACTGTAAATTCCATGAGAGCAAGGACTATACTAATTTTTTGGTTTTAGTTTGTTTTGTTGGGTTTTGTTTGTTTAACAGCAGGATCCTAGGAGTGAGCACATAATAGGTATGTGCTTAATAAACGCTTGCTGAGTGAGCAAGTAAGTGAAATGATGACTCATCAAGAAATCTCTCAATCGTAGTCAAATCTCTTCTGACCCCTCAATCAAGTTCTAAGGAAAAATTCCTACAGAGTGACATTTTCACTTAAACAGTGACCTCTTTCAAGAGTCACCTTCAAATAAAAGCTCACTATATAGCATAGCAACCCATGGATAACAAGCTCAGTTGCTAGTTCCTGGTCCGCCAATGATATGTACTGCCTACCACACTCCTTTTAATTAAAGTGTCTATTTCTCTCTCAGGAATTTGCCTGCCACTTCACAGAAGGCTATTAGTTTTTCTACCAAATGCCCCCATCTGTTCCAAAACTTCCAATCATCCCTTCTGATAGTATAGTCTGTGCACCACCTATACCTGCTTGTGAATATCTTTAAGTCTAGACTTTAACCCACACTCTTAGAATCGCTATGTAGAACTCTGGAAGTACCTCTTGGATGCCTTCTAGTCTAGATCCTACTGTCCAAAGGCCAGGATGTATTCTACCTACACCAATGACTCAGTGGTCCAACTGTTCCATTCCTTACTCATTATTTCCTTCTATGATCATTGTTTTTGTTTGTTTGTTTGTTTGTTTGTTTTGGTGAAACTGGGAATTGAACTCAGGCCCTTGGACTTGCCAGGTAAGCACTTATTCTACTGAGCCATCTCCCCAGCCCCTATGATCATTGTTACAGTAAAGAAATTTATTTTAAATCACCTTACAAAGCTTGTTAACTGTTGTCTTTTATAACATTGTTCATTTATCATGATGAAAAGCAAAATTACTTTGTTACATCAGACTATGAGTCTCTGATAGCCAGCATCACTTTTAAAAAGTGGTATGAATTTTTACAGCTATTACTTCTCTTAATAAGCATGTGCATGCATACACATATACCCTCCTCCTGTAAAAGGTCAAAGCAGGCTCTCAATATTGTATGTGTCACAGTAACAAAATGCATCAGTGGGCAGTACATAGTCTTGAGTTTCAGTTATGTTCATTCATCTGCTGAGCTATCCCTGTGCCACCAGTGAAAGAAGTCTGGAGAGATGACCACTGCCAGACTCCCTGAGGCTATGTTTTAAATAATTTTTTTCTTCTCTTGGTAATAATATTTTATCTTCCAAGTATTACATTAGCTTCCAAGCATGCTGTTACAGATCTAGAATCTAACCTGCATATTCTGGTTTCTCACATAAATGCTTATCATGTATGGATGTGACAGATAAATCCCATTTGCATCTTCTGACTCAATCCCAACTCCTACCAAAAAAATGAATTTGTTTGCTATATTTCTACTTTTATACTATGTGTTCCGAATCCTAGCACTAATCTGAGCATGTGGGTTTTTTATTTGAATATCTATACTGGCAGGAGACTTTGCAGGTAGAATTAGAGTTGTTTTGCTTTCCTAAGAGAGTCTTTCTCTTAGGTATATTTTATGTAGAAAAGTATACAAATGAGTAGAGAATCTAAATTTCTACAAACTGAAGACATTTATATAAACAGTACACACACCAACAAACTAAATGTCATTTGTACACTGGGAGAATCTCCAGTGTATTTTGCCATCATCTCAAAAACTCTTATAATTGATAGACCCCTGGTCACCTATCCAAAGACTCCAGGCACCTACATTCCTGTTTTAAATACTATTTCTATTTCTATTGAGGTGGAAATAGCCTACTCATGGCCATGAGGCAGCATGAATAGATAAAGACAATATTCCAACCCTCTGACATTATCACTGTGACTGAAGCATCAGAATCGCTCTTCCTCAGCATGGAAGACCATGTCAAGTAGAAGTACCTTGCTCACAAAGGTGATCCTTTAGAAATAATTACATGTTTCCATCAGCATGCCCATCGTAAATCCAGTTGGGACAAAACAAAGCTATTATTCCCACAGCCCCCAAGGTTCAGGATGGCAGGGATGAGGGTAAGAGCATCCCAAACAAACTGGGAAGAAAAGCTCATTGTTGGGAGAGGGCAGGTGCGCACATGCACATGCACATGTATCTTTTACAAAGAAAGTAAGAGGAGACTCCATTATGTAATTCACAGACTTGTCAACTACCATCACCCCCACAGGAAGAATTTCTGGCTTTGCTGATCCAGCCCATTTCCAGCATTCATTGTGAAAATGCAGCACTGTCCTCCCATTACAGTAGGAAATGGGACTGCAGATAATAAAGAGCAGCCAAGACTCAGGATGGGGATCCGGAACCAAGAGCACAGACACTAACAGTTCCCATCAATCCCTGAATTGTTGGCATCTATATGTTCTCAGTTAGACCTCAAGGACAACAGCCCACAAACAAACAAACAAATGAACAATATAAAAATCAGCAGAAGTGGGAAGCCAATTCTAGCATTTTCCTAGTGGGGGTGGAAAACACCCCCATTTGGAGCACCACAGGTACACAAAATACCTGTCACAATGGCTAAACCTGTTTATATCAAAAAAGTACAAATATTCTTTTGTTCATTCATTCCACAAATACTAAGCATCTTCATAGGGCCACTCTTTAAGAACCAAAGATGGAATCCCTGCTTGTAAAGTCTGCACTTTTTTGAGGGATACAGCCAGTAAGAAAGTCATATATAAATATGGAGTCAGAAAGGGCCAAGTGTTCAGACGAAAAGCATGGTAATATGAGAGAACATTAATTCACAGTGAGTGCCTTTTCAGAAAATGAATTGGAAAGGCCTCTCTGAAGAGATCACAACTGAGCAGTACCTGAATTAAGGGACGGAGTAAATTAAGCAGTGTCTATGAATAAAACTACTCAAATTGAGGATACAAATGCAAAGGCCCTGAGGCAGGGATAATCTTAGTGTTCTTAAGGAACAATAGAAAACCAGTGTATCTGAAGCCTACCAAGAAAAACATGAGAATATTTAGGAAATTATAAACCAAGGGAACAACTGTGGGTATTATCCTCAGTGTGGCAGGCATTATCTGAAGGTTTTAAGCAAAGGAACAATAAGATCCAGCTTTTGTTTATAAATTATCACTGTGGTTGTTCTATGAAGAACAGACTGTAGGAGTGAAGTGTACAAACAGAAAAACCAATTATAAAACTAGTGCCAGCTGGGGAGGTGGCTCAGTGGAATAAGCGCTTCCCTGGCAAGCACAAGGGCCTCAGTTCAATCCCCAGTTCCACCAAAAAAAAAAGAAAGAAAACTAGTGCCATGGTCCAGAGAAGAGCCAACAGTGACAAGAAAAAAGGTTGACAGTGGCATTCAAAATAAAGACCAGTCAAAGGGCCTGCATTCAATCCCTGGTTCTGCCAAAACATAAAAATCAAAAAAAAAAAAAAAAAAAAAAAAAAAAAAAAAAAAAAAGAATAGCAGTCAGATGTGAGATCATAAATTCTGAATATAAATCAAGAAGATTTGCTAGGGGGCCTGCCCTTAGCTCAGTTGTTTAAGTACCTGCTCATGCACAGGCAGCTAGGGGCAGGGTACCACGGTTTGATCCCCAGCTGGCCCTGCCCTTCAGGTAACCTCAGCCATCAAAAAAAACAAACAAAAAAAATCCTTTTAGAGGCAAGGGAGATGGCTGAGTAGAGTAAGTGCTTCCCTGGCAAGTGCAAGGACCTGAGTTCGATTCCCAGTTCTACCAAAAAAAAAAAAAAAAACTTTAGGCCAGGGAGATAGCTCAGTATAATAAACGCTTGCCTGGCAATCACAAGGTCCTGAGTTCATCCCTGGTACTGCAAAAACAAAAAGAAGAAAAAAGAAAATGATTTGCTGATAAGACTACATACAGTAAGCGAGCAAAGTCAGAAAAGACCCCTAGGCTTGCTCATGCTCTGCAGCTGGGATGACACAACAGCCCAATCACTACCGAAAAGAGCACAAATGTTACTCAAAAAAACAAATTAAAAGCTGAGCTACTGTATGGTTCAGTAATCTTACTTCCAGATATATACACAAAAGGCTGGATCTTAAAATTGATACAGGGAAGTAAAACTCCCAACTGACCTGCATGAGTTCTGTGTTCTCTAAAACCAAAGAATGAATTTTAGGAACAAACGGAGATTGAGGATAAAGCTTTATTGGAAAGAAAAGCTTCCGTAGAAAAAAAAAAAGGAAGAAAGAAAGAAAAGCTTCTGTTGGAGAGGGACAGAAAGGGGACCCAAGCGGGTTGCCAGGGGAAGCTGTTTCTTTCAGTGACTTTTATAGGGCAAAACCATGAAGGACTAAGGTAGAGAAGGGGTCTCGCTTAGGCAGAGGTGGGGTGGGACAAAACTATGGTCAACCAATAGGATTACAAGCACCATTGTTCAGGCAATATTGATTAGGCCCAGGACCAAATGGGGAAGCAAGTCACAAAGTAAGCAGGCATGAATATGGGACAGGTCTCTTCCCTTCAGGGGATGGGCTAGTGACTCACTTGGATCTTTTCAGGTGATCGCTACCTATTTAGAATATCAATCCCCGGTGTTACTCTTTTAGCATTTGTTTGGGCTTTAGGTCTGGTTCACAGCTGGAACCTCGGTCCCTCCAGGAGTTGCAGACATCTTGTTTCCTGTATTATTTTTTTCGAGGGCCTGGCCCTACCTGACTGCCTAAAAATATTTCTATCTAACTCCGCTGCCTACAACAAAATGATAATTGTACGCCCATGGTCAAGAACAGCAGCCAAAAGTGGCTGGGGAAATGGCTCAGCAGCTTAAGTACCTGCATGGCAAGTGTAAGCTGTGAGTTTGATTCCTGATACTAAAGAAAAACTGCCTTCACAATAGCCAAAAGATGGAAGTAACTCAAATGCTACTGATAAAGGGATATTTTAAAATTTGGAATATATGTTTGATGAAATATTAGCTTTGGAAAGAAAGGAAATCCTATCACATGCCACACTACAGGTAAACTTTGTATGCTAACTACATGAAATAACCCAGCCATAGAAACACCAATACCATATGATTTAACTTACATGAGCAATCCAAAGTGGTCAAATTCATAGAAAGAAGTTAAAATATAATTATGGGGGATGGAGAGATAGCTCAGTGGCATCAGCACTTTCATGGCAAGCACAAAGTCCTGAGTTTGAGCCCCAGCACCAAAAAAAAAAAAAGTTTTAAAATATAGTTATCAAGGGCTAAGAAGAGAAGTAGGGGTAATTACTGTCTAATGGGTATACAGTTTTATATCTGCATGCTGAAAAAGTTCTGGAGATCTGTTTCATAACAGTATGTTAACTTCAGAGTGAATATATTCATTCCATGAATATATCCAACATTAATGAACTATGTATTTTAAACTGCTTAAACTGGTAAATTTTATGCTTTTATCACAATTTTTTTTGTGTGTGTGTGGAATTGAACTCAGGCCCTTGCGCTTGCCAGGGAAGCGCTTATTCCACTGAGCCATCTCCCCAGCCCCGACTTTTATCACAATTTTAAAAAGAAACATCATATTAAGTTTTCTGGTGGTTTTTTTTTGGTGGAACTGGGGATTGAACTCAGTCCTTTGCGCTTGCCAGGGAAGAGCTTATTCCACTGAGCCAATCTCCCCGGCCCCTAAGTTTTCATCATGCTTAAGACACTAGTAAATGAGAACACAAGGCATCCTAAAAAGCAAGACTTTGAAGATCTACTTTATTTCATCTGTATCTTATGGTTTCCAATTTCCTTTCTTTTATAATGTATATTATATATTAAAACCATAGTTTATACACATAATTTAAAAATATTTGGCCAAGGGGCAACCTGCTTGGGCCCCCCTTCTGTCCCTCTCCGACAGCTTTTCTATCCAATAAAGTTTTTTCTTCAAAAAAAATATATATTTGGCCAAGTATTTAAAAGACCCCAAGGCTTAAACAATTGAAGGAAATAGCTATTCAGTGAGAGAAGACCAGAAGATGAAGGTTTATTAGGAGGAACTCCCACTTAGGAGATAACCTTGAGATGCCTACAAGATTTATCCAAGTAGAGATGTGAAATAGGATGAGGCATATGTGAGTCTGAAGCTCAAGGGAGAAGTCCAAGCTAGAGACATAGCTTATGAGATATCAACATTAAAGCAGCTTTTAAAGACATGAGTCTGGATCAGATCAACTATTGAAAAGAAAGAGTTAAAGACTAAAAACTTGGGCACACTCCAGAGTGGGCCTAGGACTCACCACTGCCTGGGCAGGGGCTGGAGATACAAATTAGACCCAGATTGTAAGACAGACTGGGTGCCTGTGGCACAAAGATGCAGGCGATTAGGACTGAGGTGGCCACAATGAGTCATAAGTAGGAAGGAAAACAAAGTACAGAGAGGAAAGAAGGTACACAAATTCTCACAGACAGAAGAGAGTAGCTCTGACATCTAATATCCATCAGTCCCAGAGCTGGGGAGTCTTGCTAATCTTAGTCTCCTATTTTTATATGCCTGTGAGCTTGCTTGTCATTCTACAGCAATCCTAAAGCAGATAAGATTTCTGTTTTATGCTACCAACTCCTTAATGAAGACCTTAAGAAAGAAGACAACTGAAAAAGCAAAGTTCATTGTTCTCAGTAAAAATCTAAAAACTCACAAAGTAAGCTAAGGATGTGCCTCATTGGTGAAGCCCTTGCCTATTGTGTGTGAGGCCTCTGTGTTTGATACCTGCAACACAAAAAAAAAGTAAAATGAGAATAAATCTTACAAAACGAATTGAATCATTTGGCCCCAGTGCTTTGCTCTTCCCTGTATCCATGTCATGTCATTTTCTAAGGCCAAGCTGCCCCAGGTGGGGTGGCCTGCTCTGCTCTGTGACTTTTGAGTTCAGCCCAAAGCAGCATGCTTGGCTCACCACACAATACTCAAGCAAAAGCTGCATGGGCTCATGTATAATGCTCGGTCTCAAGAATTAGCTGCCACTATTACGAACTACTGAACAATGAGGTACGTGCAGAACATGAGCAAGTTACCTGGTCCCTCACCCTGTTCAATGGCCAGCCAACCAACCCCTAAGCACAACAGCTCACCTAGTTTAGAAAAGCCTCTATAACTACACACAGGAGAGACTGATATCTGCTGCTACCTGCCCCTAGAGGCTTTGTAATTACTGTACTGTGTGACAAAGACAGCTGATATATCTTACACAAAAATACTTAGATTTGGTCTTTTTTTTTTCTCTTCCACCATTATTACCACTGATAAGCCAAAGCCTAGAAGGGCCAAATATGGACAAAAATAATTGGTACAGTAAAAACAAAGGCTTCACAAAGATCCACATGATACAAGATGTGGCTGATCTTGTACCCCACTACTATAACAGAAAGACAAAACAGTATACAAGGCTACTGGATGCTGAAATTATCAAGAAGAAGTTTCTTTGTTTCTTTTAGAAAAGTCTTATTCTTTCATAAAAATACATGGTACAGGTGCACTTGTACAGTTTGGTCAAACTATACACTAGAGAAAGATTTAAATGCACTCACATTAGCATAGCTTTCATAAATGCTATTCGTAGATTATAAGAATGCTTAAACATAGAACTAGCTATTTTGTGAGAGGTCTAAAAGTTCTCAATAAATTAAAATTAGTATGTAAACAGTCTTTCTATTTTGATAATATGAGCTCAGGACCTTAAGTTTGAAGTAGCCTAAGTAATGATCTAACATTTACCTTTGGTAAAGTTTGAAATCTTGACATTTTCTCCTAGCAACTACAATTGTGAGAATATGAAAACATTCAAAGCTCCAAACTGAAGAGTAGCTCAAGTGTAGTTAGCAGAGAGGAAAGGAACAACATAACCCGCATTGTTACACTTGGGACCCATGAACACAAGAATGTCAGTCAATTCTAGTTTTGGTCAGCCAACAGTTTAAAAATATTAAATGCCCACAGGAAGTCCTTTTCCTTGAACTGAAATATATTTTTTCAGCTCTTTAGTAGCCAGTCAAAAAAATTAAATATGCATGAATATATTTAACAGCTGGCTTTAGAAACCACAGCTACTCTAGAACTTGATGTGAATAAAGTTTAAGAACTTATTTCCAAAACTGCACAACTCCCATGACAAGCTCAAAGACAGTGGGTACCTCAGTTCACAAACACTTTTGTTTGCAAATCATTTGGTTCATAGACAGAAACATTTGACAAAATTTTGTTTGTGTTAAGTTCATGAACTGAGGTACCACTCTATTTATGTACCTTTTAAAGACATTGATAAAGCCGCTGTTATTTTTGCTGGAAAATAGAATCACTACTTCCCAATTTTGGGGTCATACATTCCATGATCCCTTTAGTACACATAAAGTAAGTAAAGCATTTTTTAAAAGGCACCAGAGAGCTCAGTTTAAGGCACTTTTACTGGCAGTAGAAGCCAACACACATGATCACCAAAGCACAGATCCCTCATACACCAACCTTTGCTCTTTGACATTCAATATTCCTTTAGGGAACATGCAGTCACAAAAATAATTTCACTTATAAAAGCTTAAACTAAATTTATTTATTAATTTGTAAAGTGCTTTTAGGTAACACTGTTAAACTGTTCGAAACATACATATAAGTATACATACATGAACTAGTATAGTGTTAGAAATGTCTCAAAAACCAAATTTGACATTTCTCGTGAAACTTCTTGAGTATATTGAGCATAAGAAAGACAAGACTATTTTTTTCACTATCACTAGAATTAACTTTTTAAAAAAATCTAAAGTAATAATGTCACTTTCTGGCTTAGAAGTTTTCACAGGATCCCTGGAGTCTAAAGAACAAAGCCCATAGGCCTTGAAGCCAACATAAAAGAACTTAGCCAGTAGAGCCCTCATCAATACTTCCAGCCTCACCTGGAGGCCTCCCTGTCTGGCACCAGGTCTCCTTTCCACAGCTGCACACACTGACACAATCCTCAGTCCAACTTTAGCCCTTCCTACCTCCTTCGGTTTTACAGGCTTTGCTGCCTGTGCTGGCATAACTTTATCCACCAGGTAGGCATTCTAGCCACATGCAAGAACTGCTTCCCTTGAAGCCACCCCAGCAGCTTCACTACCCTTTCTCCCACACATCACTCTGCACTACCAGCCACACTTAACACTGTCCTTAGTCCTTCACATAAATCTCTCTGGGGCAACAATGATGTTTTACTCCAGGTTAGGCTCCCCTAAGGCCTAGTATAGCATAGATGTTAGATACAAATGGTTACAGTGTTACAGTTAATGTCAGGTTCTATTGCATCTTCTTCAACTTCCTAATAGAACGCCATTCTACCTAACTTTCCTGTTCATTTCCTGTTCCTGCATTCAGGGGCCCCCTTTTCTACTCTCCCCACCCCAAGCACAACCTGGCAAAGATTTAGAGGGACTTCATATCTGCTGCAGAGCCAAACAGGCAGCTGTCTTGCCTCAACCTATTTGACTTTATTGGGGTAGGTAGGCGTACTAGTGCCAAATATTCTATCCTCTAAAACAAGCATTAGGGGCTGGGGAGACGGCTCAGTGGAATAAGCGCTTCCCTGGCAAGCACAAGGGCCTGAGTTCAATCCCCGGTTCCACAAAAAATAATAAATAAATAAAATAAAACAAGCATTGGGTGTGTACCTGTAATCCCAGCTACTTGGGAGGCTGAGGCAGGACGATCACAACTTCAAGTGTACTTTAAGCCTGGGAAACTAAAGAATTTAGTGAGAATTTTGTTTCAAAATATAAGTGTCCTGAGGATGTAGTTGTATGAAGGCAATGGGTTCAATCCCCAGCACTAAAGAAAAGAAAATTTCTATCGTAGTTCAACCTCTGGCCAGTTAAATAAATTTGTAGAAGGCCACTGGTATGGACAGAGTTCAAACTCTATGCTCAACAGATGGATCAAAAAATAAAGACACTTATACCAAAGTTCCACACAACCAACCAACCTATAACTATCTATCTGGCCTTCAAAAGAAAAAAAATATACCAAGGTGGCAGGGAGAATGAGAATGACTATGATCATGAATAGCTAAATCTTCGAACAGGCCCAATTTAGCTAACTCAATAAGGAAGTTCCTCTGCTTTAGCCTTTTCCAAAAAATAACCTGCAGTAACCTGATTTTAACCAATCAGCTTTTCTTCTATCATTCGGTTTCCCTGCACTCACTGTATCATACTGATTGTTCTGCTATTGCCCCAGGGGGCTCATCCTGCTCTGTAGAGCAGAGGTGCCTTCAAACTAAAATCCACTAGCTCTACAAGTACGTTGGCTGTGCTTTTGCTTTTGACATACCCTTGCAAGAAGTAGCTCAAGTGCCACCTCCTCTGCAACGTCTTTTCTGATGAACCACAGCTGACATGCCGATTATATACCATCAACTCCTGTCTTCCTCTCCCATGTCTAATCTTGGTTTAGGCACTTTACTGCAACCCCTTGTGATGTGCATGAGTCATTTCCCACAATAATTTAAATTCTAAGAGAAAAAGAATTTATCTTCTTATGTTTTATCTTTTTACCTCTAACCCACAGAATTTCAGGAGTCCAACCAGGAATTAACATTTTAGTAATCAAGTCACTTCTCCTTATCATTAATGCTACACGAAGAGATTTTAAAAAGAAAAAACTAAAGAAAACAGTGATAGTGAAGGAAGAGACTGCCCAGTGTTAACTAAATGTGAACTGAAAGGAGTATTTCATTTCTTCATCAACACAGCTGTTAATGTGCCGAACTAAACAGCATATTAGGAACACATGAATAGTCACACCATAAGTGCCCACCACATTAATTTAACCCTTACAGCATTCCACTTAAATAGGTATCGTTGGGCTGGCAAGATAGCTTAGCGGTCTAGAGCGCCTCTCAGGGACCGCAGTTCGAGCCCCAGCACCACATGCCATGCCAGCCCCTCCCCGCAGGGCCGGCTGAGCTCACCCCCCACCACCGCGAAAAAAAGAATCCGTGATGTGTAGCGAGACACTGTAATAAATAAAGGAATTAAAAAAAAATAGGTATCGTTAATATTTCCATTTTTCTGATGCAGAAATGGAAGCAAAAACATGAAATGGCTTTCCAAAGGTCATAGAGATGGTCTGGAGCAGAGACAGGCTTCAAAGACGGGTCATTTTACCCTCCCCTCCTTCCCTTGTGTTACTACTGCTCAAGATGCATATCCAAGAGATAGGCTGGTGAATGGGACGTTGCAGAATGAAAGGAGGAAGAGAACCTGATGAACATTTAGCTCATTTGGGCAAGAAAATAAGAAGAAAAATGGTCATGATGGATCTTCGTACCAGGAAAATGTCTAGTAGTAGCCACGTCCCAGGGCAAGTTGCTTAGTGCCCCAAGTCATATGGGTCAAGCAAGCAGAACCATGTGAAGGCCTGGGTGGTGGTGGTGGTATTGTGTTCAGGAGTACAAACTTTACATTTCTACTTTTGCAGCATATTTAAATTAGCTAGTGGAGGGAGGGTGTCCCCATCCAAAGAATGCCAGTTACTTCTCTCCACTCCCCATTCTGACCTGAGTGTGAACTCTGACCTTACCCAGTCTTACTGCTGGTTCACCTATTTCTTACCTTTAAGCTTTCTATTTACTCAGAGTTGAGGTTCTAGAAGCTGATTCAACATTCAGAAGCTTGCTCAGAGGGGAGACTGGAATAAAGGTCAATACATTCTGGGAAAACAACTGCTGTGCAATAAAATACTGCTCATACATATAGTCAGGGTTCATTAACTGTCCTTTTAAAATTAACTGTTGGACTCACAAAGTGAGGGCAGCATTTAGATCTATAGAACAGGAGAAGCAAAGGGTATAATTTAAAGCAAGATCCCATTTGGCTCCTAATTTGGCTTACTCTTGCAAGTTATTCATTTATTATTTGTTCTGTAAATGTATGGAATTCCTCGTCCATTTCAAACTTTTTCAAAGTTCATTTGAGGATATATTACAGCTCACAGGCTCCCAAAAAGAGCAATGGGCAGGACCCAGCCAACACTGTGCTCCTTGGATTCAGTATGAGCCAATCTGATCTTCCTGGCACAAATTTCAGGCTGAACCATTAACAAATGAAGAGGACAAGAATCGACTGCAACCTAACGTTCTAAAACATCAATACCAACTTTTGTGTTTGAATACTTAAGGGAACATAAGTATTTGAAACTATTTTGGCATTCATCTCCAAATTTCTGAGGTTACACTCAATTTAATTCCCTAGAAGTTCAAAGTTAAAACTAGTTTCAACATCAATCACATTTTCATTTAGCAGAAAGTCCACTTCTTAATAACTTGTAGAACTATATCCAGCTAAAAAAAGAGAATCAATTACCATTCAGACGTTCTTTGTGGGAAGACCATCAGCAGAGCCTGCTCACCTTGGGAACAACCTGTCCTATGTGCCAAAGGGAGATTCCAGCCACAAGCAGGAAACAGAACGACTAGTTAGTTATTTCTTGGCACCAGGAGGCAAAATTTAAGTGTTCCTGAGCTTTGCCTCTTCAAAGTGCTTCACAAATGTTAACTAATTAATCTTCACAATCCCACTGTGTGTTACATAAGATCTTTCAGAACAAAAGAACAAAGAAAGTTGGGGATAGAATGAGGAAGATAATAAACCACCCCAACACTAAAAAGGCCTTTTCCAGTACACTGTAGGTTAGCAGTTGTGTGCACTGGTTAGTGGTAATGGTAGTTTCTGGAAGTTTAAAATTAATATGAAAACAACTGATGTGGTCACACAATTAATAATGGCTGCTCACAAAACAAGCTTGGGTTCCTCCTAAGCGTAATTACAGAACCATCTCCAGAGGATGCTTCCAAGAAATTAACAAGATAATAGGGGAACAGTCTCCTGCCTAGCAGAGCTCAAGACATTGGCTTTACGTAATTGAAAAGGGGGCCACAGCTTCCAGGTGCCTGCACTAAAAATGGGTTAACCAGATTCACAGAACGTATAAGCACTGTCCATTTTCTCTTGTGAAATATAATGAATTGTGTGTGTGTGTGTGTACCTGTTTGAGGTTGAAATGAGCCCCCTACCATGGCTAAGTCCTAACATTTAGTAAGTCAGACTCTGTCATGTTCCATTCAGGTGGCTATAACAAAATACCATATCCTGTCATAAATAGCATATATGTATACTTCTCATGTTCTGGAGACTGTACAGTCTAAAACCAGACTGCTAGTAAACTCTGAGTCTGGTAAGACCTGCTTTTCTGACTCAAACATATCTTTTACTAAACCATCAAATGATGAAGGTTCTTTTGGGCCTCTTTTATAAAGGTATGAATCCCACCTCTTAAGGGGAGAGGCCTCAGAACTCAGAACCTAAATAGTTCCCAAAAGCTCAACTTTCTAATAGCATTATATTTCTATATCAGAATTCTCAGACCATAACAAAATGTGATATTATAGGTGTGCAGATACAGGTAATTCAGAGGTCAAACTGGAATAGCTGGACCCTCCTCCAATAAGACTTGCACTTTTATTAAAGGGGTAAATTTGAAGAATGAAATGCACACACCGTTCGCCATGAGAAGACAGAGACACAATAAATGCAGTGTAGCAGAAACCAAGGATCCCAAATGCTTTGAGTGAAGAGATGAGTACCGCCTTCAAAGGTGAGCTATTTTCAGGTAAGCAAAATGTCCTGCGGTTTATTTAAGGAAGAACCACTGACAACAGCCACTATGAGATTCTGGGAAAAATCTCAACATGCAGAGTTGGCAAATACAAAACCAGGGATATTGATAACACATACTTAAATGATCTCTTCCATAAACTGATCCATGTAATATAAACAAGTCAAATATCCTTTTAAATAATCTCTGCTTGAACAATTCACCCAACTGCTTCACTCTCGCAGTATTTTTTCCACATGCCATCAGTAAAAATAAAAATTAAAAATTTTTGGTTACTACAAGTGAAGATTTTAATAATATTGGAGACTGTTACAGTCCAAAATGCATACTTACTGCTACTTAACATCAAAAACTGACAATCTTTCCAGCAAAAGATAGAAATTAATTTTTAGAATATCAGGACATTCTAATGAGATTTACCTATAATCCAATGTTTTACCTGGTTCAGAAAGTAAAGGGATAAGGAAACAAGGGATAAGGACAAAACTGAATACATATGAATGACCTAGGAGCTATTTGGTTCAACTTGCCTAAATTGCTCCTCTAAAGAAAACAGCCACCCTGAGAGTCATGAGTTCTGCAACTTGAATGTGGCCTTTATAGTAAAACAAATGGCTATCTGTTTATATTTTAAAATAGTTATTGGCAGGTCTATTGCTCTTGTTCTTTTAGCCCACATTAATTCTTTTTAAATCCTTTTAGTTATTCCAGCTAAGCTATAAATACTACAAAACAATGCTGTAAGCAAAAATCCCCAAAGCAGTTCTTAGGCAAATTTAACACTGTCCGAAGTCCATTTCAGATCCAAAAGTCAAAGATAAAATTAGCTCACCAACATTCTTATTTTCTTTTCACTTTTCTTCCTGCTTTTTGGTCAATATATCACATTGGACTCCAAAAAAACGTCAACAAGTTTAAACGCAGAAAGGTACTTTAATCATATTGGGGTTTTAGTATAGAAATTCTAAACAATTATATATCTATAAAGTTCAAAGGGTTACACAAAAACAGTCACTCAAATCAAGCTAGGATTTCCCAAGTCATCATTAACCACTGGGTCACACTATCAGGGTAGGTCACTAGAATTGGTCATATTTTTAGGATAGTACAGTAAAGGCAGACAATGAGAAATTTCATGTGGTCCTTCATAATTTGGGTAGTTGTTAAATAAGATGGAATTTCACTTCATCATTACAGATCATCTCCAAGCAGATCATCTCCTTCCATCTGAGACTGCTTAGCCAAAATTAGTGGACACTTGAAAACATATACAACTAAAGTATAATGAGCCAGTCACAAACAACCAGGTCAGCTGTTGACAATGGATCAGGAGATACAAAGCGTATCATTCTCTACTTTCTCCTATGGGCATTTCCAAAAGAACTAATGAAGACCAGAGCAAAGGCAATAGTTTGGACTCTCAAAGCACCTAAGTGTCAACTTGGAAGCAATTCTCCGGTCTCTAAATTGTTTAGTTCCTGTACTCTGAAGTAAGTACTGTATGTTGCACCCAAGCTCAAAAGATTTTAGCAAAAAAGAAAAAAGAGGCAAACCACTATAGAAGTTCTGAAGCAATCACTAACCACTGAGTCACATGATCAAATCTCACTGTCCCCCTCCTCTACCTGAGAGCTTGTAGAGAAAGTATGTAGGAAAGGCTCCATTACTGCAACAACCCACACACTAAATGAAACTCATCTATTCCTCCAGAACCTTTTGAGAAGAATTTGGAGGGATGTAACATGACTAGCATTTTCTTTTTTCTCCTTAAGAAAGAAGTCCAAACTCAGTAACATTTCATTCTACACAAAGTTTAGCAGGATGTTGTCATTATTTATGCATTTTAAAAAATTTATTTTATCTATTTTTTTAATTTTACTCATTTTAGTGAGAAAAATAAGAGTAATGAAACCATTTCAAAAGAGGTTAATAGGACAGTTGCAACAATTAATACATTACATATTTTTGTCTTCGTAGTAGTTATTCAGAGGACAAGATGCAGACATGACATCTTGTCTAATTTAAGCAGTTCCTAAATTATGTATGTCCCAGGAATCACTCCAACGTCTGCACAAATAAGAAATCATTTGATCTTCACAATTACCTTATGGAGCAAAACTATTACCTCCATTCTACTAATGGACAAAAGATACAGAGAAAGGTTAATTTGCTCAAAGCCACAGAGGTATTAAGTGCCAGAGTCAGGATTAGTCCAATTCAGAGTTCACATTTTGAACCCATCAATGATTGCTTCCAATTAAAAAGGAAGTCAGTGTGTCATAACTGAGAAGCCCAGTATAGCAGACTTATTTTCTTATTTTCTTTTCATTTTTCCTACAATCTTAATTCTAATAATCAAACCAGCAATGCATGCACAAATACAAGCAGAGACAATTACAAGCATAGTGACCCTAAACAAAGTCACTTAACCTATCTAGGTTTCAGGTTCATGGTCAATACACTGTGGATTCTTCAATAGTGCGCATAGTTAGACTTAAACAATACATTTACGGCACTGGTTATAGAGCTTGTCACTAGTAAGTAATCTGTTAACTTCTAATTTTAAAAATAATTATAATTCCATATGACAAAGGCCTCAGCAAGTATGCCCAAAAACTGTTCTTGCTAACTAGACTGAAAATTCTAGAGAACATTTTTATTCATCTTCGTAAGCAATGAATTCTTCCTAAAATAACTGATAAATAAATGTGATTGCATTACAGATGTTTAAACTTAGTCATGAAAAAGGAATTTTTATATGTAAGAACAATAAAGCTTTTTAAATAAAGTTTTCTATATTTTTAACTTTTTAAATTGTTAATCAAATTAAAACTTTTAATTAGATTTTTAATCAAATTAGTATATTACATCTTTTTAACAAATATTATCCAGTAAGTCAATGACATGATAAAAAGGCAGAGTACCACTCTATTACAGGACCATAAATAAGACCAACTCAATAAATACCCATAAATAAGAGAGAGCTTTGTTTGCAACCTCATTTGGACATATTAGCCATAAAATTTTTTCAGACCAATAAAGAAAAACCAGATGTAATAATGGCACTGTGGGTTATCTAAGAGATGTTTTTCTTCATTCAAAAATGCATTTGTAAATATTTAAAGGTGAAATGGCATGATGCCTAAATTTAACATGTTCCAGGCAAAAAAAGAAACAAGCAAAACCAAAAAGGCTTTATAAAAAATATGGGACACTATTGGGGCTGAGGAGATGGCTCAGTGGAATAAGCGCTTCCCTGGCAAGTGCAAGGGGCTGAGTTCAATACCCGGTTCTGCAAAAAACAAAAAAAAGAAAAAGAAAAAATATGGGATTCTGTTAAGGCAAGTGAGTCAATAGGAGTTTACTTTGTTTCTTTTTATTCAGAAATTACTATTGGAAAACAAGTTTTAAATTAAAATTACCCTACCTGTTCTCTTACCTGTTCCAGAACCTCTTTTCCTCCATAGAGGATGTCCTTCTAAATCTTTTGTCTGTCATTTTCTGGTAGTTATTTTCCTTGTTCAAAAAGATTTATTGCTCTTTCCTTACCTATACATTTCTTTATCTTAAAACATTTTGATTCTTTCGCTGTTGCATAATCTACCATACCACTTAACTGTGCAACCCCTACACCATATCCTTCTCTTATCGTCTTTCCTATTTTTCATTTACATCATTAAAGTCTATTAGCATTATTTTCTAGACATGTGCTTCTTACTGTATCATAAACTTGTTCTATGTTTATATTATTAGGATAGTGTAAATATTTTTCAACACATATGAGATAATATTAATAATTTCCATTCGAACTCAGTTTGTTTATCCTGAAGTTTGTACTTGTTTTCTTTTTTTTTGGATTTTTATTCTTTTGTTATTTGGAGTTCTGTATGGTTTGGTTATCTGAATGTCAGATTGTTTTCCCGTACTTGGGAAGTTTTCTGCTATTACTTCTGCCCATATTCTTTTTATATCATTTGCACTGACTCCTTCTTTCTCATTGATGCCTATTAGTCTCATGTTGTTCATCTTTGCATCATCTTGCAGGTGACAAATTATTTTTTCCTGAATTGTAGTTGCTTTTAAGAGATCTTTTCTTACATTTTCACTAGCTGCAACAGCATCTTCAAGATCTGAAACTATCTTCACTTTCACTCAAATGGTTTTGCAAGCTTGTGATTGAGACTTTACTTCGTGATCTATTTCTTTCCTATATTGCTCATTCAAGCATTCCATCATTTTTTAAATCTCTTTTATTAGTGTCTTCTTGAAAAGTAGTTAAGTCTTTCATTATAGTTATCCTTTCTTTTTTTTATTTCAGAGATTATTTCTGATCTGACTTCCTCTATGTGTTTCTACATTTGATTCTTTATTTCCAACACTATTAATTCAGAGATTTTTTTATTTCAGAGGTTATTTCTGATCTAAGTTCCTCTATACAATTCTGCAGTTGTTTCTTTACTTCAGATGCTACTAATTCAGACATTTCAATTGTATGCTTCCCAATTTCTTCTGTGCTAGTCTCTTCTGTACTTGTTCTGGGTGGGCTCGGGGCCTGAGACTGCATTTTGCTCCATCTCTTCGTCATTTTCCTCATAACACTGTCCTCTGACCTTTGGTGTAGAGCTTTGGTGCAGTTATAACCTTAGCACCTACTGTAATTTGGGTGCAGACCTACTAAGTTTGAGTTCATCCAGTTGTGCCTGGCTTGGGTCTGGCTGCTATGCACAGCTTCTTCATGCTGTAGCCCTTGGAAGTAAACCTGTTGTGCCCCTCTGGCAAGATGTTCTGCTCCTGGATTAGCTGGGTGGTTCTGGCCCCTAGGCTCTCTGCAGGGACTTCAGCTGCAGTTTCACCCTGTCCTGTATGCCAGACCTAAGCTGGGTCTGAAGGAGTCCAGAGAGCAGGACAGAAGGACTCACTCACAAGTGGACCTGGACTGAGTCCAGACAGATCCAGCAGGCAAAAGGGAGCACAGAAGCTCTCCTACACACCCATTGGACCTGGGCTTGGGCTGCATCTGCAGGGGTCCCGAGAGCATGGCAGAAGTTCTCACTCACACGCTGGGCCTGGGCCTGGGCCGGTTCTTATTTTTATTCTTTTGATACAGGGTCTTGCTATGCAACCCAGACTCATACTGATCCTCTTGCTTCAGCCTCCCTAGCTCTGGAATTCAGGTGTGCAACACCACATCCAGTTTTAGGGAGAGCACTGCATGTGGCACCGGTTTGAAGGTGGGTCTCTGTGCTTGCCAGACATGTGCTTAGATCACCAAGCTATCTCTCCAGCCTTCTACTTGCTTTTCTTTTACTATTTGTCTCTAGTACATACTCAATTTTCTTCAAAGTCCTTATCATATCAAGTATTCTCCTGGAAAAACTTTACTTCCAATTAAACATTCCCCTACTTTTCATACAAATTAAGCTGTCCAATAATGACAGAAATTCACTCAGAACATCTACTCTAAAGTATGTGTTTCAACTGAACTAAGAAGCTGGGTTATCAGTTTGAGGGTGGTTCAGAGACTATTATAAACTATACAAAGGGGGTAGAGGATGGTCTTATAAGAACAAGAAACAGGATAAGTATAAAAAGCAATTTGATGATTACAATAAAATTTGGCTCAAAACTATATTCCCTGGGTTCATTCCCCAGTATCAAAACAATTTTTTTAATTTAAAAAATTAACAGAGATACACAGATTCACACAATAAATTTATGACTCCCAGTGAATTTACAGTGAATACTGAAACAGTTGCCTAAAACTGGTAATTCACATTTACAACTAGAACAGAGAATATATCTACCTATACCTACACCTGGGCTTTGAGTCATATACCTACACTATAACTGTGATGGGGGAAAACATATAAAACCTGCAAAAATTTGAATGAAAAAGAAATCTTTGACAGAGTAATATACTTAGTATACTTAACTTCAAATGCTAGAGAAATATATAATTATTTAAGCTAGTCACAGATCACTATTTAGAAGTCCAGGAGAAGCTTTAGCCAATATAGATATAGACATAGATATAGATACAGATACAGATATATGTCCCAACTAAACACAATAAAAAATAAAGCTGCAAAGAGTTGAAGCTCTGGGCTCAAGTCACAAATTGTTACTACACGAAAAATCTGTGACCATAAAGATCTAACTGCACTGTTCTTTGTTTTACGAGTTTCTATCTGACCATGTATTGTAAAGAATAAAAAGACAAGT
This sequence comes from Ctenomys sociabilis, assembly GCA_004027165.1. Lineage (NCBI taxonomy): Eukaryota > Metazoa > Chordata > Mammalia > Rodentia > Ctenomyidae > Ctenomys > Ctenomys sociabilis. The sequence continues at coordinate 40,021 of PVKA01002181.1, forward strand.
CACTGATTTATCATCAACACTCAGAAGCCATCATGTGCTGAATGCTTGGTCACTTTTCCATGAAAAAGTTTTCATGATGATCCTTGGTCTCCAAAGGTGCTGAAAATTTTATCTCCACATGGATTCCTACACACAGAGATTTGCAGCGACTTTACTCATAACTGCCAAAATTTGAAAGTCAGCAATGTCTTTCAGTAAATGAATGAATAAATAAGATGGGTCCACCAAAACAATGAAATATTGCTTAGCACTAACAAGAAATGAGCCAGGAAAAGACATGGTAGAGACTGACGTGTATCTCACCAAGTGAGAGAAGTCAACCTGAAAAGGCTGTGCCACCTATCCTTCTAACCACAGGGCTTTCTGGAACAGGCGAACTATGAAAATAGCATAAAGGCCAATGGTCATCAGGAGTTAGTGGGAGGGATGCATAAATGTATGCACCTTCTATGATACCAAAACATTATGAAAACAGTTTGCAATGTATTAATTTATCAAATCCATCTTGTCAAGGTATCTTAAAACTGTCTCATTGATATTTGTACTTCAATAAAACAAAAATTAAAAAATACAAAATAAATTTAAAAAATAGATGGAGTACACAGATTTTGGGGGAAGTGAAACTCTTCTGTATGATGCTATACTGGTGGACACATGACATTAAAAATCTTCCCAAATTGACTAAATGTATGAGTCCACCAAGAATGAACTTAAATATTAACTGCAGTCTTTGAGTGATAACGTTTTGACATAAGGTCAGCCACTGTATCATATATGCCACTCTGCTTGGACGATTTTGATCATGAGGGAGGCTGTGCCATATGTAGGAAACGGGGTTTATGGGATTTTTTTTGTACCTTCCTTTCAACTTGACAGGAACAAAAAAAACTTGATCTAAAAATGTTTATATTTAAACTACATTATAAAAAAGTTCCTTTGATAATTTTGTTATGATGCTACAGAAATATATGTACACATGGACAAAAAGCTTTGTAAAAGTTCTCATTGTTAAAAGGTAGCATGATGCACTAAGAACACAACTCAGGAGCTCAGTGTTCAAAGCCTAGCTTTAAAAAACCACATGACTTAAGCAACTTATTCTTCTCTGCTTCAGTTTCTTCATTTGTAAGACATACAACACCCATTATGCAATTATGAAGATTAGATTTGTTAAGATTTATAGCATTTAGAATAGTTCAGGCAAAAGTAGGGGCAATATAAACTTCTTCTGGAATAAATTCACATAATAGTAAAAATTTAAAAGAAAAAAAAACAACTGATATGCATATTTGAGCAGAATGATTATTACCCTGGTCTATGCACACTATCCAATAATTCTTAACAACCAAAAATAAACAGATAAAAGATAGGCATTAACATCAACTTTAAAAAATAGGTTGAAAGACTATTACCAGATAAATAAAGCAACTACAGAAAAACAATTATAACATTAACAAAACTCTCAAAATTAAACATTTTTATATGTTTCTATATGCCTCCAAGTGAACAGGAAACATTTTGGAAAGACACACACAAAACTGCTAAGTGATCAGATGCTTATGAAGACTTAGGTCCTAGTTCTATCTTTATAATAAGTAGCTGTGCCATCTTAGCAAAGTCACCTAACTTTAGCTGCATTTACAGTAGGTTCTTCATCTTAAAAAGAGGGAGGAAAAATGGGAAGGAATGGCTGGATACAGTAATATCACCGATTGATTCTGCACCCCCAGATACCATGGAATTGATGCATTCTAAAAACAAAAGCACTGAACTGTTTAATATTCCCACCCTGCTGAGCATTTATCAAAAACAAAAACAGAGCTCAATGGATTACTGCCCCGCTTAGGCAAGCACAGGGTCTGCATTTCAATCCCCAGCAACCCATGCCATACCAGCCCTGCCCTTCAGGGTGGACTGAGGCAGCCAGAGTCTGGGCATAGTGACACATGCCTGTAATCCCAACGCTGGGGATGTTGAAAGCAGGAGGATCACCATGAGTCCGAACTGTGTAGTGAGACCCTACAACAACCAAATACATTTAAAAAAAAAAAAAAAAACTATGAAACAGGGTGTCTTGTTTCAAAAGCACTGCTTCTGCCAGATGAAAACCATTCGGAATGGGTAGAGTTCTACCTTGAACCATGTTCTCAGTAACAGAACCTCTCTTCATTACCAGTCCCCATACTGATGCCATGTGCTTTTATAGCAAAGAACTGCTCTATCAAGCGATATGCAACAGTCCATTTTTTAAGGGCCATTTTTTTTTTTTGCTTCTCTGATTGTCATCAGAAATATTTACACTATCATTCATAAACATATAAAACCCACCTCACCTACCCACAAGGAAGAAGACAAAAATTGCTGTTTTAGCAGGTCACATTACCTTCATCTGCCCAGAGACACAGAGGGATAGTTCCTGTCACTAGTAACCATCACAATTCTTAGTCACCCACTGAACAAAAACTCAATCATTTTGCTGCCCATCCCTTCTTCCTTTCATGGATCCAACTGTTAATCTCACCCTGCTATATCTTCCTTCATGTCCTTCTGTTGCCCTCTAACCTCTTGCTATCACACCCCAATCCACCAACGAAAGTACCACTCTAAGTCCCTTGCCCCTATAACAGTTCCTGGCACACAGCCAGCACCAAAAAATTTGATTCATGCCCTCAAAAACACTAATTGGGCAAGAAGGATTAAAAGACTCATCTTTTTTAAACAAAATATTAAATATACCTATGACTAAGCAAAAATTTATTATCTCATAATCTAAAATGTGCCAAGCATTGTGGTCATTTCTGACAATATCAAGTACAGCACTCCTTCCTTTCTCCCAAAGAAATTCCTGGTTCTCAGGTATCCCTGGGCGCCTCTTCCTACCAGAGTTCATCACTAATTTATTACTTGCTGACTGTGTCCCTGGGCAAGTTCACTGAGCCTCAGTTTCATCCTCTGTAAGATAAGAACACTTCTACTTTATGTGATGGAGCTGTCCTATCCGCTAAATGAGGTAAAATGACATTCAGCACAGAAAGATGTTATCATTTTTAAAAATTACTAATAGTAAGAACAAAATCCAAATGTCTTAAATCCATCAAGGGCTTCAAAATCTGGCACCAGTTCACTGTGTTAGCTCCAGTGTCACACTTTATCTACCTGTCATAAAAGACACCTCTGGATTCTGCCCACCTGTGACTTTGGTCCTATCATTTACTGTATAAGAATGTCCCTCTCCCCCACCCAAATCCTCCCATTCCATTCATCTTTAATTTCCACCCATCCTTTGTGGCCCAGCTTTATCTATCTTCTCCGTAAGTTTTGCTACTCATAACAGCATCTGCTCCCCAACAGATTTTATTAAGATCTACAGAACTTCAGGAACCAGTAACACAGCACCTTATCTGCTTTTTCATAGCAGATCTGTCCAACAAGCTTTTGTTGTGGACATCTAGCAGATATTTCCTTTTGTGTCAGAAGCAGCAGGAGTCAATAAGAAAGATCACAATCGAGCTGGGGAGGTAGCAAAAAAATAATCCATTACACGAATAATGTTTTCCTTAAAACTTTCATAAACATCCTAAATGAAATAGATATAAGTACAAATACTTCTGCCATCTTGAGACTCGGATTAAAGACAAGTTTATTTCAACATGGTACTTTCAGAGAATATTGACTATTCACTGGAGTCAACCAAATGATCTTTTTTAATGAAGCTGTTCAAGAGTAGAGACAACACAGTAGATGAAAGCAATGAAACAGAATAAGAAAAGGTTAGCTGCAGGCTCTTTCGCTTACCAGTTATATAACCTTGACCTGAGCTCTCTAACTTTCCAAGTCCTCAAGAGAGTAAGAAAATGAGCCTTTTGGAAATGTTAAAAGCACTGCAAATGGGATATTATCTTTGTATCTACCCAGATATAATTGCTGCATGCTAGAAACTATGACAAGAGTTGGGAAAAGGTTTGTTGAACAGTACAAAGTGATTAAAGCCAGAGGCTAGTGATGTTACAACCTTGTTTCTTCATGAGCAAGATTCCATGTCAATCTTGAAACATCTATTCAACTCTTTATAATTAAAACATGGAATACGAAGGGCTGGCCTGATAGCTCAGTGGACTCAAGAGCCTGCTTAGGAAAAGCACACAATGAGACGGAAATTGAGACTGGGCATGGTAGCGCGCACCTCTACTCCCAGCATTTGGGAGGCTGAAAACAGGAGAATCACTATGAATCTGATCTATGCAGTGAGACTCTGTAGGCCTTGTCCTAAATACAGAAAAAAATATGGACTTAGAGGCATGGGCATGTCTTGGTAACAATGAGATTGTATGGCTCTGTCTTCATTTTTAAAAAGTCTTATATGCTGAAGCTATCAGAAGGCTTTTCTCTTAAGAGAAAATTTTTGAACTGCTCTAAAACTGCACATCTCTCAATTTTAGTCCCAAGAGGGAGGAGAGTTCATGCCATAAATACAGTGATACTGGTGTGATTTTAACACTCTCTCTGTTCCCATTATGTTTTCCATGCAGACGCCAAATGGTCTTTTTTGTTGGTGTAGTTACATGAAGAACAAGATCAGAATGAGACCAACGAAACACATGTTGTAGAAAAGATACTTCCCTACAGGCCCTGTATTTGGCCTCCAAACTTCCACCATGAGAAGCCCCAGCTGGGATCCTCTACATGTTGCCCCGCCCCTCCTGTATGCACACAAAGCCCCTCAACCAGGCCTGCTGAAGAAGAGGGAAAAGTAGCCTCTTGGAACATGTAAACACAGACTAGTCTGGTCCTTCTCCTTTTCTGAGTTTTCCTGAGTCCTAGTGAGGTCATCTTAAGCAACTCAGAACTACCTATTTACTTCTTCCAACCCACATGGATAAACCATGCTGTTTGCATCATGGATAAATTCTAATCTGAAGATAATTGGTTTCATTATCCTTTTGAGATTTTTTTCATTTAATGCTTCAGGAACACTTACCATGTGCCAGGCATAAGGACAATAATTTGCAATCACTTATTATATAGGCGGCTCTGTATGTTTTTCTTGAAGTACACAATAAAATCATCACCATAATCTTGCTAGACAGTTGCCAGGAGGTACCTGTGTGTGCAATGGTCACTCAGGCTCTGGTGGCAACCTTGCTGGTGTCTGTGTTCCATGAGGTCTCTGCACTCACAGTGCTCTTGCTGGAAGGAGGTACCTTGCTGTGAGTGCTGGAAATCTCCCATACTACCTTCCTCTGACATCTGGGGTCTTAGGACACTTGTAATAGCCAGCGATCAACCCCACCAAAAATGCCTCTTCAGGCATCTGTGAAGTTGTTAGCAAATTCACTAACAGGTGAATGTTGTAACTATAAAGAAAGAGATTGAAAGCACGGGAAATGCTGCAGACACTGATTTCACCAGGAAAAAAAAAAGTCCCCCAAAGAAAACAAGGGCATGGAAGGGTTGTCTCCAGAAGAAAAATCTTAATTTGTTCTCTTGGAGCAAGGAACAAACAAATAGACTTGACTTTTTAGTTAGTAGAAATATCCTATTTCCTTCCTCCAAGGACTCAGATGGAATGGGGCACTCTCTCAATGAAAATCACATCTTTTCCCTGGAGGAAAACAGAGAAATGTCCAAGGGAAAGTGATAGATAGTAAATTCTGACAAGGTTACTTCTCAGCAATCCAAGTCATAGTTTCGGAGAAGAATGAAGCAGAAGTTCCTGATAAAAAACCAAGATTAGAGATCAAAGGCTTCAATCCCACTAGAATTCAGTTCCATCTCCCAGCAGAGTTTTCTGCCTTCAGTACTGCAGAGTGAAACCACCATACTTTAAACAGAAGACACTTGAGAAAAACAATTGCTATGAAATGTTTTTTTGTTTTTTTTAAAAGACTCTGGAACTTCAGACTGCTATGAACAAAACACTATGCTCTGTTGAACTATCAGGAATTTAGAAGCTTGAAAGTCTTTCAAGTATTTTATTTGTGTACTGCTTGAGAGAATTAATTATCTGTTTTTTTTCCAGAGAAAAATTTCAAGCCCCTTTACTTGAACAGTCCTAATGATGTCAATTTTAAATGTTCTTGTGACAATGGAAAGAATGATTACAAGACTCCTGTCAATGCATCCATTCGATACTAAGAAGGTATTACATTTAAACTATTTATTACAAATTAGTCTTTGGAAGTTTTTGTAAAATATATGCAGGTTATAACTCTGAAATTAACCATTAATTTCTAAAAATTAATAAAAGGGTTAAAGTTTTGCTAACCTGTTAGCCCAAAGTACCCACTGTTATTTGCACTCAGTGACCAAAAAGAAAACAAATCCTACTCTCCTGAAATTGATTCCTTAGTAACATGAGAACACAAGCCAGCTTCTGCTTCAAGATAAATTTTTTGCTGAGGAGAGCTGACAGCCCAGATTTTCTTAACATAGTTTATAGGTTAGGTGAGAATTGCAACAGTTATATTCCCAAGGGTCAAATAAAATACCCACTTGAAACTTGTTTCCATGATTTAGAAACAATGTGAGGTTCTTAGTTCTGATGGGTTGAAAGGTCACTTAGCCCTCATCCTAAAATGGAACTCAGGACTGAGAGACTCCCCTCCCCATGAAATGTCTTTCATGTCACCTTGGAAGAACACTGAATGTGGTCACTGGCTTAACTCCAATAAACAGGATAAAGAGTTCATTCATCGCTACCTGTACATTCATAAAGAGGCATACGGGCTTCAGGAAAAGGTGCTGAAATTTATTTTCTGCATGAGGGGAGTTAAGAAGTTGCTAAAATTGATGGTCTAAATTAAAGTTAAATACCAACAGAGACATGAAAATAAAAACTGAGCAGTAGAGACCCAGAATGTCCTACTGTAATGCACATGCATATCCCTTTTTTGAAGTTCCTAGATGACATGGCTACCAAATGGAGTGATAAATTAATCCCAATGTGTGACCAACCCAAACTTGATGCGTGTAGCACACAGGTGAAAAACTGACAATGAACATGTTACTAAAACATAAGTCTCAATTAATTAACCAAATTCAATTCTCCTCACTTTAATGCCACTGTAATTTAATCTTGGTGGTGCCTTTGCATCCAGTCAGACTAAAGTCTTATTAACTTTATCCACTACTAATAATAAACCTGAGCTGAAATGGGGAAAATGTGATTTTGAGGAATTTTTTGAAATGTTTTATAATAAACTGTTGACCAGGGCTTATTCAATCACTGCTTAATCTTCACCTGTAATTAGAGTTAAACAAAGATCTGATTAATTCAACAAGAAAAAAAAAAGGATGATGTAGCCTCATGCAAAGACCCAAACCAAGCCAATCTTGTAATTATGGTTCACAGATGGATAGAGAAATAAAATGAAATTAACAGCAAAATACAAATCAAATTATAGTCTAGCACCCTCTTTCAAAGGTATGCTGGACTGAGGATGCGGCTCAGCAGAACATACTTGTCTAGCAGGACCAAAGCCTTTGGCTCAACCCCCAGAACTGAAACAAACAAAAAAATGTGGGCAACCTACTTCAGTCCCTACCATCTCACTACCACATAAGCTGGAAAGCAGGAACGGAGAAGGAGATGTTTCTGGCACAGTTCAGGGAGGTAAGAGAGTGATACTCCAACTGTAAACTGGCCACGGAAGGGATTGGAATTACAGACTGTATGTCTACAAATGCAAACAGACCATCTTCTTTAACAAGAATGTTATTTTATAGCTTAAATAACAGAACTCCAAAAACATCATCACACCCTACCATGCCATGAAAGTATCTGTTCTTAAAACAGACTTATAACCCTTTCAGTGGATATTTAAAAGACAATAGAAATTACAGAACTGCTTGTAGATTTCTGTAGTCTAAAGACAGAGTATGTATTTGCCATTGAGTGCCCAGAGTGATATATGTCAGACAGCACAAGCTATAAAGCAAGAACTTCTGAAGAGAAGGAAAAATTTGGGATCTCCCTTCTTAACTTTTAGTGTGGCTCAACTTTTTACTAGAATTTTTAATTTGGCCAACTGAGCCCAGGAAATGGATGTAACTCCATCTCCTCAGTGAAGTGAGAGGAAGAAAAAAATATACATAAAATGCAAGATTTATACACAGTTCTAAATGCAACAGCAATCCTAGTCTCCTGGTGCTTGGAGAAGCTACTTTCTGCTTCTTATCCTCCATTCTTGTAAAGAAAAGAATTCTTTTTTCCAACTTAGAGGCAGAACTCAAAAGCAGAGTAAGAAAAATTTACATCATTATCACCACCATGATAATATACTCATCATGAACTATATACTCACAATGTGCCTGGCCTTCTTCTAAAACATTCCACATATCCTTTAATCCCTACACCCTCTAACGCTGTGCAGTCGTGTTGTTACTACTTTATTCATGAACAAATCACGACACAGAAAAGTTAAATATTTAACTCAAAGTAGCACACTGGCCAGGATTTGAACCCAACAAAGACGCTTCCAGAGCCCAATATTTTAATATACAGCCTCACGCAAAAGTAGAGAAACAAGAAAGGACAAGTTTCTCTGCTAATGTGAGAAAAAACTACTTCCCCTGTGGGATGAACAGGGAAAAGATACTGAATTAGGAATAGATCATTTATCTAGTCTATGTTGGATTTTTCTATCATCCTTTTGAAGGATGAAAATTATTAACCAAACTGTTTTAGACATGACAGATGAGCCCTGACTCGTAGAAAGCTGTCCCAATGAAAGCAAATCCATGGGCAAGCTAACTGAAGGACCCCCTGACAGCATCTTACATAGCAAGGATGACAGACAAAGATAAAATCTAGGACTATCCACTTCCCTTTGCAAACTGGCAGTGGTATTCCAAAAATGGCTGAGACAAATCGCTTCCAGGCTTCAATGAAAACCCAGTCACATGTAGGAAAGGCTTATCATCACCCAGTTCCACTTAGCTAACCAAACTAAGGAATCAAAAGTGAAAGCCAAAAGTTATTAGCTTGAAGCATACTTATGAAATGCAAATCAAAAAATCAAATGAACTGCCTAAGATTTAATAAATTCTCTTCTTTTACTAACAGCCACACTAGCATCAGTGTGCATAGTAACATCTGCGGCACACACATGGTTGTTTGTGTCCTTTTAAGATGTCTTTTCATAGGTAATTTCAACTTGAAAAAGATCTGCTTGCTTTTAGGGATACTGCTGATAAAAGAAGTCTCTTCAATTGCCAAAACATTAAAAACTGAATGGCTGGAAACTCACATGGAACCCTCACTATGCTCTCATTATATCACCATATGGACTCTGTTGTCTTCCTAAGTGATTTCTAACACAATTCTCTCTTTAACTGCTTCTTCACACAGAGGCTGAGAAGAAAGAACTTCACTTCCCCTCAAACTCTTTGCAGCTTGGAGCAAGCATGAAACACAATCTTACCAATGAAATAAAAGTGGACTGAGGGAAGCATGAAGATAATCTTTTGTCATTTTATTAAGTGGTAAGAATGTGGAGAGTACTCATTGTGTTGCTCTCACCCTTATTCCTCATAAATGTAAACAGGATGTCTGAAGCTACTGCAGCTTTGCTGTAACCATAAGGTAACAAGAACATGAAAAGACCATACCTAGAGGAGAAGGAGCAAAAGTTAGGGCTTTGAGTTTATCACTATACCTGATACTAGTGTCTTTGAATTTCTAAATAAGTAAACAACAAATGCCCTTATATTTTAAACCATTATTAGATGGATTTATCTCTTTTAGTCAAAATCTAAAACACACTCAAATATCATTTATCCCCTGATGAAAGGGATATCTGAACTGCAAGTCTAGTTGCCTCTGTTTTTTTTTTTTCTTGGTAATAAACTGACTCTACCGCAGATAGCTTTTTAATGGAAGCATCCATATTTACACAGATAAACCTAATTCCCTAGCCTCGGCTGATTGATCCAGAGAAAAATGTGAACCAAGCTCAGAGTGCCTTTCCTATAATTTTCTAACATTTGATTAGTCAAAGAAAAAGGGATCATTCTGTCCCCTGTGACTACCACTGTAGAATAGTGAGTTTCAAAAGCTACTGGCAACAATGTTTTCCATCACACAGAAAATGGTCATTTGGTGAAACAAAGAGTGGCAGGTACATGCGTCCATTTCTCAGAATAGGACAAACAAGATACCCTGAGTGAGCCTGCCTGCCTGCATGCATGCATTCATTCATTCATTCACTCTAGTACTAAGGATTGAACAAGGAGTTTCTAAGCTATATCCCTTGTCATTTTTATTTTATCTTATAAGACAAGAGTCTTGCCCTGGCTAGGCTCAAACTTGCAATACTTCTGCCTTAGCTTCACAGAGTACAGGGATTATAGGTCCACCAGCTCAACCTTTTCTATTAAAACACAAAATGATGGAGGAAATATTAAGAAACATCCTACAGAAGACAGCCAATAGGAAATATAAGGAGGTTAGTGCTGAAGTGGAAAGAAGCCCCTTGGAGTATCAGTCAGTCCTGAGTCAGCATTGGCTCTGAGGGTGTCTGCAGACCTAGAAAATTTGTGCTAAGGGATCAGGTTTTCAGCCCACTCAAAGGTCAAAGGCTTTTGAGATACCCTTACACAGAGTTCAGACCCTAAGAAGTGGCACCTTAGGTTGCAGACAGTACTGAGCAACACAGAAACAACCCTAAGCAGCCCAGTGTGGTGGCGCAGGCCTGTAATCCCAGCACTCGGGAGGCTGAGGCAGGAGGATTGTTGTGAGTTTGAGACCAGCCTGAGCTACAAAGTGAGCTTAAGGCCAGCCTGAACTGCATAGTGAGACCCTGTCTCAAAAAGACAAAAAAGGCACTTCCTTGGCAAGCGCAATGGCCTGAGTTAAATCCCCAGTTTTGCATAAAGAAAAAAAAAAGTGTGTTCTCTAAAAAAAAAAAAAAAAAAAAAAAGAAAGAAAGAAAGAAAGAAAGAAAGAAAGAAAGAAAGAAAGAAAGAAAGAAAGAAAGAAAGAAAGAAACAACCCTAAGCAAAGGGAGGATACGGTGAGTTACATTATGTTGAACTGAACACAAGGGACAGCTGAGAAAATGCACCCAATAATTTATAACCATAGTAAGCCCTCATACTAGTTATCACTGTGCCCCAAAACTTTAAGCAGAAAACAAATAAAACAAAAATTTTAAAATTTAGGCTCTGGGACCGGGGAGATGGCTCAGTAGTATAAGCATTTTCCTAGCAAGCACAAGGGCCTGAGTTCAATCCCCAGTTCCTCAAAAAAAATAGGCTCAAACTTCAATTTTTAAGAGCCCTAAGTAGACAGGATCTGGGACAATTGGCAAAGGAAAATAATTTATGTGAAGGAGCATAACTATCACCCAGAACACAAGAATTCCCACAAATCAAGTTCCAACAAACATAAGCTCATAGTCAAAATCACAAAATCCATAGGAAAATAGGAAAGCATATTTTAGAAATAGCCAATATGAAATGGCAAGAGCTGCAAAGGTTTCATCTATTACAAATTTTAAAGACAATGTTTTGAAAGTAGGCATTTTCACGTAACAGTATAAAAAATAGATGCTTGAAAATATGGAAGAACAAGAATGAACAAACATCTTTAGAAGACCTAAATGGAATGTTTAAAATTGAAAAACTATAAATCCTAAAGAATAAAGGAACTGGAATAAAATAGTAAACAAGGAAAGATTATGGAAAACTCCCAGCACTTTGAGAAGCCGATGCCAGAGGACAGCAAGTTGGAGTCTCGTTCCCGTCACTTAGGTAGATTGTGTCTCAAAATAACAAAATAAATAAAAAGTGTTCAGAATGCAGCTTACTGCATATGCTCTGGGTTTGATCCTCAGCACCACACATGAAAAAGGAAAAAACATCAAAGGTAGAGAGAAGATCCTAAAGTCAACTAGAAAGAAAAATGCAAAGCTAACACTCAACCTACTGCTTTTGATAGGAATAACTTAACAGAAATAACAGAAGCCAAATCAATAAAGAGCTAGCAATGCTAAGAAAGTATTCTTCAAGCTATAATCCTCTGATCACCTGAGAATAAAAATGAAGCATTCAGAAAAACAACTCAAAGTACCTACTTTCAAATAAAGTAAGTTTACCACAGATTTTCCAAATTCTAATGGTAGTTCCTGAAGGAGAAACAAAATTATTCAAGATAGAAGGATTAGTTAAACTCAAACTACCATGCATATCAATTAAAATTTGCAAAGTATACACACAGACACACACACATACATACACACACACACACACACACATATATATATATAATTAAAAACTAAGTTTAAGTTAGAAACTAAGCAGTATCATATGAACAGTAAGACCATATATTAAGAGAGGGTGATAGTTTAAATATTTTAATGTCTGGGTACTGTAGGAGAGAATGCCAGTTGTTAACTTTATGTTTTAAATATTCCCATTAACATACCATGGATAACCATAAAATATAACCTCAAAAGGAAAAAAAAATGAAATGGAAAAAAATGAACCTTTAGGACCAGGGAGATAGCTCAGTAGATTAAGTGTTTGCTTGGCAAGCACAGGATCCTGAGTTCAATCCTCGGTACGAAAAAAGAAAGAAAAATTAACCTTTAAAGAAGCTTTTAAAAGTCAAGGAAAGGAAAAAAATGTATGCAGCTAAAGAGGTAAAAATCACAAACTAAGATTAAAAATACAAATACATCAATAATTGCCACAAATGTAAATGGATTATACAGCCTGATTCGTAAACAAAGATGGACAGCATAGTTTTATTTCTTTTTAATTTTTAGTTATTTATTTGATATAGGGTCTTGCTACACAGTTCAGACACCCCAGTTCTGGGACTACAGGAGTACACCACAACAACTGGTTTTGGGGCTGGTACGGCAAGTGGTACAGGTTATAGAACTCGGTCCTTGTGCATGTCAGGCAGGCACTTAGACTGCCAAGCTATTTCTCCAGCCCAGGCAGGAAAGTTGGTTTTTTTGTTTTTGTTTTTTTTAGGATAGTTTTAAAAGATCTAACTATGTACTGTTTATGAGAGGTATCATTAAAAATAATGACAGATAATTTAAAAGTTAAAGTAAAGAAGCCAAATGTGGTGACTCAAGACTATAATTCCAGCAATCTGGGAGACTGAGGCAGGAGGATCACAAGTTCCAACACAGTTTGGGCAACTTTGGGAGTCCCTGTCTCAAAATAAAAAATAATATAAAATAAAAAGGGCTATGGATATAGCAAAACAGTATGAAGACCCTGAGTTTAATTCTCCAGTATTGAAAATTAAAAACATCTTTTTCTAAAAAGTTGTACTTGCCAGGCGTGGTGGCGCAGGGCTGTAATCCCAGCACTCGGGAGGCTGAGGCAGGAGGATTGTTGTGAGTTCGAGACCAGCCTGAGCTACAAAGTGAGCTTAAGGCCAGCCTGAACTGCAGTGAGACCCTGTCTCAAAAAGACAAAAAAAAAAAAATTAAAAAATAAAATAAATAAAAAGTTGTACTTATAAACAAATAACTAAATTCCAGACTAGTGTGGACATTTTAGCATCAGATAAAAACATATTTTGGGACATAAGCCACTGAAAATAAAAAATACTCCCTAAACAACTGCAAACAAAACTATTCCCTAAATAATGATAAATTGTTCCCTGGAAGTTGTAAGTTTTATAAGTGCAAGCATATAGTAACATGACCTTGCTATATTTGAAGGAAAAAAATACTTTAAAGCTACAAGGCAAAATTGCAAATCAACTTGTCAACTGGCAATTTTTTTATTTATTTTAAAATGTTTACTTACAGTGAAACCCACATTTGTCTTGACATACAGTTCTATGGCTTTTAACACATATACAGGTTCGTAGAATCAGCACCCTATCAGTATACAGGAAAGATCTGTAAGTCCCCATAATTAACGGGAGACGATCTTCACATGCATCTTTCAACAATAGATCAAGTAGACAAAAACTAATGAACTCAGATAGAGCATGTTGCACCCAGACTGTATCATGCACTCTTTCATGCACAGTGGAACATGTGCAGAGGCTGGTCACACTAGATCATGAAGCAAGCAAGATGTTACGTGTTCTGGGGCTGAGGTGCCTAGCACATCCAAGGCTCTTGGGTTCCATTTGTAGCGGCAGTAAAAAAAAACAAAAAACAACCACCATTGAAAATAAAAACAAATCTGAAAACATATAATTAGAAGGGCAAGATATATCTAAATTGTTCATAGGCATAATAAATCAGGTCTTTACAAATATATGAAAATAATAATCCAATGAGCACAGAAAGTCCTATATGTTAAAAAGTGTAGCATACAACCAAAGCAATATTTAAAAGGCATTTATAGCTTAAGACCCTTAACATTTCAATTTGAGAAGTCTCACTATTTGTAAATTAATTATCTTAAGAAAGCAAGAAAAGAATCCAAAGAAATGGAAGGTGGGGGATCAGACTAGTGAACTTCAAAACAAAGCTACAACAAAAGGAATAGCAAAGCCAAAATTTGTTTCTTTTTTTTTCCCGGAGGTTATGAGCAGAATATATTTATTGAGGGAAAAAAAGCTGCTGTCCAAGAGAGAGACAGGAGGAGGGGCCCAAGCGAGTAGACCCCCCAAAATTTGTTTCTTTGAAAAAGTAGTAAGGCAGGAAAACATGCATCAATACTTATCCAGAAAAAAAGTACACAAATCACATTAGGGATATTATTATACTACTTCTACTGATGCTATAATTACTGAAATCTACTTTGATGTCAGAGCAGTAGAAGACTGAAATTAAGGTGTCAGGACAGCATTCCTCTGTTGGTTCAGATCAGAATCTATTTCCTTGCCTATTGCAGGTACCTGCACACTGTGTTTATGCCACATCACTCTAGCCTCTGTATCTCTTTATGTTCACATGTATTAACTCTAATCCTTCAACTTCCCATTACAACGTAATCTCCTCATCTCAATATTCTTAATCACACTTCCTAAATCCTTTTTATAATAAGGTAATACATTCACAGGTTCTGGAGAAGGATGGGGGCAGGGACTCAGCCTACCCAAAGGACCAAACTACTCTCCTCTGGGATAAAAGGATAAGATAGAGCTGGGCATGGTGGTACATGCCTGTAAACCCAGCACTTGGGAAGCTGAGGCAGGAGGATTGTTGTGAGTTTGAGACCAGCCTGAGCTACAAAGTGAGTTTGAGGCCAGCCTGAACTGCACAGTGAGACCCTGTCTCAAAAAAAAAAAGACAAAAAAAAGGGACAAGATAGGTTTAAACACTTAAGATGACATAAGTAAATTTTTAGAGAAATAGAACACTGATCCAAAAAGAAAAAGCTCTTTAAACACATGAAGAATCTTTATCTGTAATTAATTTTGACACAAAGAATATACGTAACTTAGATGACTACTTTCTCACAGGTTTTACTCAATAATCAAGGATAAATTATTCCAATATACATGAGTCTCCCAGAGAACAAAAATATAGGGACCCTTTACAACTCATTTTAAGAATGCAATGCAAACCAGAAAAGGACAGGTGAAGAAAACAAAGAGAGAGGGGCCAGGGAGATGGCTCAGTAGAATAAGTGCTTCCCTGGCAAGCGCAAGGGCCTGAGTTCAATCCCTGGTTCTGCCAAAAGGAAACAGAGAGGAAAAGAGATTAAACGGGCTGCTGAAGCTACTCGAGTGCTTCCATCTGACCATTCCCATTTGCCATCAGTATCCTTGTCCTTCATACAATCACATGGGGCTGACTGAGCCAGTAAAATGCTCCCTTTGTGTGGCCTAGGTGACTTACTCAAAATCAAGAGTTCTAAGTACTTCAACACTCCACCAAACAACCTGATACATTCAACCTCTTCAATGATACTTAATAAACCAACTACATCATCTATATTAATGGAAAGGCCTGAAGATATGTGAGTAATAAAACTAAGTATTTTAAAATGCATACTGTCACTTTCCCATCAAGTTCTTTCACTCCATTTTTCTTCAGCTATTATTAAGATAAATTCAAATTATCTGGGCACTGTGACCTGATAGAAATAACAGAAACAATGAAGATCAGGGGATTAAAAGCATATCTGGGATGCAAAATTCCCCAAGAGTAATAATACACAAGGTATTAGGTCTCACTCAAGTCATGTAAGACTGAAAATTCCTTAAAAGCAGAGACAATTCTGTTCATTCTGGTAGATGACTATAAACAGCCAAGAAGCCTGTACTATCCACTGATCTTTGGGGCTGTGTTTCTAACTGTTGTCAACGGCATGTTCTCTCTTGTAACCATTAATATGCCACTATAGAAAATTTTAAAAGTTCCTCTTTCTAAAAAAAGGTCATTTGTTTATCTTCCTTTAAATATATCCTGCTCTTCAAACTCTATTAATCACCTAACAATAAAATTAAAAAGCTACATTAGAAAAATGCAAATGAAAATCTATCCATATGTAACTGATGTGCAGCTGCAACCATACAAATTTAACAAAACCCAGGGTGATGTTTTTAATCAGTGATAAATCTGGCAGACAACTGAACGCAAGTGCTCCTCTGCAGCGTCCATGGAGAATGGTGGAAAAATCACACAAGAATGTCAATGAAGGGCCTACACTGAAACCACAAAGCTTGGAAGTCATCTCACTCCAGAAATGATGCCACTGTTTCCAAAGTGACACGATATTAATGACATTTTCAGGCATCACCAGAAGGAAAGCTATTGCACGGGTTCTTAATAGGCAGCTAACTAGAAATACAAACTTTATCATAATCCACAGACAGATCTTTGGGGCTACATCAGCACTCAGTGACTAATGGACTATGCAGTCAGAGGAAGCAGAACACAGCTGTAGTCAGAACACAGAGATGTTGGCTCTATGTAATGACACATTAAGCATTCAAAGGAACAAAACTACACAAACCAGTTGCTCAAAAATGCCCAGATTTCAGAGAGAAAACAACTTCACATCAAGCAGACAACAGGACCAACATGTGTCCTTGGAGAACCGTGGACTAATGTCATTTTTGTACGCTGTGAGCTACAACTGGAAATCACCTCATATGTTTTGGTTTTCTAGCAGCAGACTACAGAAACATCTGAAAATAAATTTATTTTATTCCAAACATCTGAAAATAAATTAATGCTAACATTTAAAAAAAAAAGTGCAGACCTTGTAGCTTAGAAAAGGCCAGGCAAGAAGGGTTATGGATTTCCTCCCTCTCCCTTGCCCAGACCAAGGGACTGCATTCCCTTGGGCTTCTATAGCCTTGTGTAATACTGAATTAAATACTCTGTTCCTACTGGTTTATGTACTAGAGAATACTAATTTTAGAAACCCGATTAGCTGTTTCTCTCTAACTGTATGTTATTGTAGCTAAGGTCAAATTTTTCACTGAAACTATGGCAACAAAATCCCAGTATTCTTTGCTGACAAGACTGAAGCAAAGTTCTCAAGAGAGAGTCCTCTACTTGGAGGTTAAAAGTGGCCTGGATTATTTTATTTCCTACCTTTACCTCAAATGCCATGCCTGTGGGAATGGTTATGGGGGGAGGAGGAAAGTTCAGTTGCAGAAATTTGCTAGCCTAAGTCCAAGTAAGCTTATACATAAATGTCATAACTGATAACATTTTTAGACACATACAATTTTAGCAGCAGAAAACATCCAGACATTTCAGAGGCACCCAAATTGGAACTCAAATGTACCCGGAAAAATACCAGACAGGGAAAAAAAAGAGGAAATTTTAAATCTCAGTAAAAGGAATAATTGTCCAACTTATTTTCTCAATTATCTGTAACTGTTCAAATGGGAGATTTTCCATAATAACCTCCAGCTACTGCTCTAAAAGGGAAAAAAGACTGGCTGTTTGAAGAGAGATTCTTTTCTCCACACCTGTGGCTGCTCTTGGCTTATGTCCCCCAATCCAGGGTTAAGTACAGGAGCACAACTTGTCTTTGTCTCATCTCATAGATTCTCACCTTAGTGAGAGATGCTTTCACTCAGCCAACAGTACAGAAGAAGAAATCACTGAACATCTCTCTACTGGAAGTGCAGCTGCGCTCCATGCCAGATAAAAGAGTATTACCCCACAGGCTGAGTGGCAGGGACCTCTCCCTACCAGTGAAAAGCACAGTGTCAAGGAGGGAGGGGTGGCCCTTGGGAAAGGGCAGACTGGCAGTGTCTTCCTGCTGTGTGTCAAGAGTTTCAGAACACTGCTGTTTTGGGTAAGATAAACACAACTTCCTGTCCTGGCAAGGCCTGCAATTCTATACAGAAGGCAGGACTGCCCTCTCAAGCAAATGAACCATCACTTACTGAAGCTGATCGGGACTTGTACAAGGCAAGAAAAGGCCCGATAGCTTTTCTTGGGAAGACTACAGGATTTAGAATGCCCTCTTGTCAGTCATACCCAACAAAATCTAAGAAATTCAGGACAGTTCAAGTGGGCCTGCCTAAGGATATCTTTACTTACTCCCTGGTCTGAATTTTCAAGACAGATACAATCAGTGCTTTACAAGAGCCATATTTGACCTTCCTGGGAGATGTCCTAAAAGCTGCTAACTACAAATTCAGTCACAGTTACTGCTATACACTGAGTGCTTAAGCTGTGCTATGCAGGTTGGTCAACTGTCACACACCCACCATCTCATCCTAAAACAATCCCATCACTTGCACACTATTATTAATTACTGCCTCTAACAGGCGAAAAAAACTAAGGCTTATGTTAGGTAGTGTCCACAGCCAGGTACCTGGTCAGAGACAAAGCAGGAGCTTGGAACTTGAGCACTATGCCCTGCTATACTCTGTATCTTACCTAGTCAGCACGTGCAGCAGGACCTTGACTTTGGAAAAGCTTTCATTCTTTTCTATTTATTCAACTTATGAAATATTGAGTAAGTCCGTCTCTCCACTCCTTTGCAGTGTTCTTTACCAAGCAGACTGAACATTTGGTTTCCTGAGAGGTTCTCAGCTTCAGTGCTAGATCTGCACTCTCCCCAGCTGTTTGCTGACCTAATGGCCCAAACTTAGGGTTTTCACCGGAAGCCAAAACAGAAGAAACAGCTGTGTCCTTTGGTGGGAAAACACAGACATAGTCAAATGGGATCATCTACCTAACCCCTGTCCTAGAGCAGAAATTCCTTCTCTGAAATCCCCAACAGATGGCCAGTGCCATTTGAACCAGGGAAAACTCAATAATTTGAAACAGGACTCTTCCCTGAGTAGTAATCTACATGCACAACTAGAATCAAGTTTCTTATACCTAAAATTTTCTTATTTTGGACACAGAGTAGCATCTTTTATGGACAGCCCTAAAATAAGTGAAGACAACTACAAGTGATTCCTTGAGTCTTACAGGAGCAGGAGGGCTGAGGAATACAGTGTGTATCAGGTCTCACTCCCACCCCATTGAATTAGGAGCTGCATTTTAACAAGACCACGGGAGAGGTTCTTATGCATATTCAAGTTTCAGAAGCAGTGCCTTGGAGGGCTGTCTTTAACCACTCCACAAATGTCTAACTGCTTACTATATGCCTGATCTTTGGATAGCTGCAGGGAGACAAACATGGTTTCTGACCTCATAGTTAATGAAATGGCATAAATGCTAAGTCAAAACTAGCAACAATTGAAAATCTAAAATCAACAACTGGTAGGGTCATGCTATTTAATATGGACCTGGTATTATACAAAGTACTTTGCAAGAATGAACTGCAATCTTCACAAAACCCCAGTGATCCACATACTTTTCTTCATTTTTAAGAGGAGGAAATGGAGGTACTGAGAAGATAAACAATCTGTTAAAATGTGATATGATCAGTAAAGAAAAGAGCTGAAAGTCAACCCGCAGAATTTGGCTTCAAATCTAAGCACAGGGTTGGGGAGCAGATCTGCACAAATAGACTTAGCAAAGATGCCCCACACAAGTCTACGACTTGAAGGATGAGTGGCATTTAAGACTGGAGATTCAGAGAGCACTGACAGGATAGATGAAGTCAGAGAGAAGAAAAAGGAATGATTTCTCATCCATGTACACCGACTGTCAAGAATAAATCGGTCTGATGGAGCAAATAAAATAGAGTGGGGACTGTAAATGAGGCTAAGAAGGCAAGGAGACTTGTGTGGAGTAATGTGGTCCAGAGCGCACAGTGTATCTTTTATCCAGCATATACACAGAGAACCACAAACGAGCAGCAACATCTTAAGAT
This sequence comes from Ctenomys sociabilis, assembly GCA_004027165.1. Taxonomy (NCBI): domain Eukaryota; kingdom Metazoa; phylum Chordata; class Mammalia; order Rodentia; family Ctenomyidae; genus Ctenomys; species Ctenomys sociabilis. The sequence continues at coordinate 60,190 of PVKA01002181.1, forward strand.
ATGTATGGAACTCTCTGGCATCAGGGAAGGATGGCCTTTAGGAGTGCTCTCACTACAGAAGAAAAGTAAAAAATGCAGAAATAAGTGAAGAGGTCTCATGTTGGAGCTATTATAAAACATCACGTGCAATATCAATTTGAGGTTTATCTTCCTCCTGACCCTTCCGTTAGCTTTATTCCCATTGAGAAATATGCCTCTTAAATTTGGGATCCAGGAGTCATTAAGAGATTCTAGATAAGAGACTCTAGATACATTCTGGCCAGCACAGCTCTATGAATTCACTCTACTGGGGGATAGTCTACAATCCTCCAGATGTTCATCTTGGGTTCTCAACCTTCATAAGTTTGGGGTACCCAATTATAAAGTACCGAATGGAATACCTCCAACATCAAATTCAACTTACAGTTTTCCAGGGTTTCTCTAGCTGCCATCTCCAAAACTTTCCAAACTCCTCCTATAAACTACTTCCAAAGGTTTCTACACCACATTACCAGGTAGAGTTATAGCAATGACTATCCTCAGTACCAAAATCCGTTGCTGACACAAAACACCCAATATCCACAACTTAAAAACAGTAATGGTGAACCTTTCAGAGCTTTCACTGGTATGAAACTGCTGGCTAAGACACATGCTATAAGTTCACCATCACTGACTTAAAGGAGGAAACATTTATCTTGACTTATGGTTTCAGTCCAAGCTGGATCCACAGCAGAAAAGACATGACTGGAAGGCAATGTAGAGGTAAGCTACTCACTCTACAGCAGGCAGGAAACAGAGAAAGAGAAGAAAAGAGCTGAGAGCAAAAACATACTCTTCCAGATATCTTCCTAATGACCTGCCTCCAGCCTGGACCACCGCCTCACATCACATTTGGCCACTGAACTCATTAGTGGGTAAATCTACTGATAAATGTCCCATCATCCAGCCACTTTCTAAACCCATGGGACTTTTCATCTAACCACAACAAGGAGCCAGTAAAAGATCATTTTTCAGGAAGAGGACAAGCTTTCACAAAATTGCAAGACCTGGGTAGTTTGGAAAGAAATTAAAGAATGGCATGAGGGAACAGAGTAAATGTATAAGCAGTCAGCTGACAAAATGTCATCAGAAAAAACACAACTAGGACTTCAAAAGTTGAAAACAATATCAGAAAGAAAACTAATTGCTTTCCAACCAGCTTCTAAACTAAGAATCAACATTATGCCAGGCACTGGGCCAGCGGTGCAGAGCAAGCTCTAGTCCCTCCAGGTGTACCAAATTCTACCCAGGGAGACAAAAATAGAAGACAGCTGTGATTAAAACTATACTCAAGGTTGTTAAGTTGGTAGCACACATCGCCAGTACATAGAAACTGGCTTAATGAACCTCACAATGATGTATCTGATGTGTCCTTAAAGGATATTAAGAAATTCAGTAATTTTGTCTTGGATTATTTTGAAACCAATCCCCTTCTGAAGGCAGTTTAGAGTAGAGTAGGTGAGAGGAAGAGGGTTTCTGATGTCAAACTGTCTGGATTCACATCCTGGCTCTATCACTTCTAGTCATGTGATCTTGGACCAAATACTCAAAATCTTGCATTTCAGTTGCCTTATTCATAAAAAAGTAACTTCCTTATAGAATTCTTTTGAGATTAAATAAATCAATGTACATAAAATATACCTATAGATTAAATAGGTTAAAGTAACAAAAGGGCTATATTCAGCATTATTTCCATTTATTTATAGAAAACAGGTTACTATTAATCAGAGGAAGATGGAACAAAAAAGATCTTTTAATGCATGACCTAGTCATGTGGGTAGAAATTCAATGTGCATTCCATCTCCAGTTTTGACCCAGCACTGCTCTGTGACCTCAGCAGACTTCCTAAATCTCTCTAATTTCCTCACTTGTCAAATAAGAGAGAGAAAGAGTTATCATAAGCTCAAGTGATTCACCACACATCTTCATCAATGCTCTGAAGACAGGATTATAAAACTCTCTGCCAAAAGAAAAGTCCTTAATCAAGCACTACATGGTGCTGTCAGGAGAACTGTATAACAATATGACAATATGACCCAATTACACTTGCTGAGATTTCCAAATCTATTTTGCCTTGAATGGAAGAAACCACAGTAGCAATACTGGGATTTAATTAGGTGACAAAATAAACCTATCTGTTGCACTGGAAGAATTTTATGCATACAGAGCTGAAAATTGTTCTTCATTAGCAATTAACTATAAGGGTACATGAATACAAAACAGGGCCTGGGGTCTACTGTCCATGGGAGACTCCAATGTTCACAAAAGAATGGACCAGGTCATCCAAGGGAGCCCATGTTCAGAATGCTGTGAGCCCTCAGTTTTGCAGCTCCCAGCTTTCAGCAAGTAGGTAGGACTCCAGGACATGCTACAGTGTGTGGGACTCCTGCATAATCAAGCAGCAGGAACCAGCCCCAGGGATTGTGTAACACTCAGGGAGTGTTCTGTGCTGCCTAGGGAATCAGCTTAAATTACAGTTTTGTTCCCTTTAAATGGAGCTTGTTGGTGCAAGACTGAAATAAGGTGATAAATCTGAAATGAAGATTATAAAAAATACTAATCTTTTTATTAAATTTGAATTGATTTTTTGTGAACAGAACAAGTTGCAAGAGACTCTCGCACAAGGCAGCTAGCTACACACATGCCCAAAACCTTCAATATGTCCCAAAACATATCCTTGAGAAACCCCTTAGAGTGATTTTTCTACTTTACTTAACAAGACAGATATAAACTAATTCCCTTATCCCCACTGTGAAAGGCCTATCATGGATTAGAAACAAAATTTAAGTTAGGTCTCCCTTTTCCAGGTGGGTATTTAAAAACTAAGTAAGATATAGGCTCATTCTTTGAATGACTTGCAGGGGAAGAGGAGTTTGCTTAGCAACAACTAAAACAATGTGCTGCCAGAAAGGATAGCTTTTAAGAAAGCTGGCCTAGAAAATTTGCTATAGCCACAGTAGATGACGTCTATGACCCAAGAAGCTGGCTGTGACTTAAAAGTGAATGGAGAAGGTCAGGCTTCAAGAACAAGAACTTCCTGTTGCCACAGTCTCAAAAAAAGAAATAAAAAAGATTATACAACAAACGGTATGATCACCTCTACAGTTTATATTTCCCAAAAGCCCAGATTCTCTTATTTCTTCTGGTCCAACAACCCTGAGATTTCAAATAAAAGAGTAGAGATTTAGGAATCAAAATGGAGATGGACTTTCTCAGTTACTATCTTTTCTTAGATGCCTTTTATGTTTAGCATCTTGTAGTGGGGAGGGCTGGGTAGGAGTGAAAAGAGGAAAAGACAACATGGAGAAGGAATTCACTAACCACAAAATTTCTCTTCCAGGTTTCAACTTCCCTGTTCTTTCTGGATTATAGGCAAAGCCAGTAAGTACAAAATTACTACAAAATTATTCTATAACACTGCCCTCCTCATCACACAGCCAAAAATGACACTGTTAAAAATTCATTTGGATGATAAAAAAGATTTGACTTATGTGAAACAGATGTGCAGCTAATCTTTATTTTTTTTCCTCCAGACAAAGTTAGAGGCAGGAGATAAGAGTCAAAGAAAAAAAATTTTTTAATTATTTTTGAAATGCATTTATAACCACCAAAGAAAAACAAATGTGTTCAGTTTTTAACTTCTGTGTTTACTGGAAAAGATACAGCTACTGATCATTGAGCAAGTACCAGGTCTCAAGTACCCTGTTAGGCTCATTTTCAGTATCATTTTTAATTCTATTATCTTTGTAAAGAAAGAATTATCACCAGCATTTTATATATGAAGAAAGAAATTCAGAAAAATTACGTACTCCCTTAAGGTTACTCAGCTTGCACAGGGCAGCAATGGCCTCAAATCTAAGCCCAGGGGTTCCATGTGTAGACTCTTACCTACAAAGCATTCAAAGATAAAAGGAATACCAATATACTGTACAATCATTAAAGGATTCTAATAGAATTCCTTCCCTTCCACTACCATCAGAGTATACTGAGCTCTAACTACTAGGAGAGGGCAAGGAGAAAAGTTGGGAAACATAATAGGAGCAAAGCCATACATTTATACGCACAAGATAGGTAGGGTAATGATTCTGAGTAGCATCAGCAACTCTTTGAAGCTAGCAGTTAATTGGTAGGATTCTCACCCTGACTAACTATACGTGCTGACACCTGTGAACCAAGCAACTTCACTGAAGATAGCAACGTGTAATAGAAGGGTCAAGCTTGGAATGCCTGTCATTCTGGTCTTCTAAATGCATACTTCTTGTCATGATATACCAATTATTACCATACTGTCTCTCAAGTAAAAGGTTTTTTTTCTTTTTCTTTTTTAAATTAAGGGTAATAAATGAAAAAAAGATACAAGAAAAAAAAAGTCACAGGATTGTCCTGCTACAATGCCGTACATGGTTAGATTTCTAAATTTCTGTGTAAAAATATGTAAGTATTTATTGCTTTTTTATAATTATTTTTTTCTTCATATTCTGTAGGGACTTAAAGTTAAACTTATCAATATTTAATGGAAAGTGCCTATTCCATGTTATGCCTAAGATGATTGATACTTAGACAGATACTTAGGGTAAACTGAAATGTGTATGTTGTAGGGTGATGGTAAGATTCTCTTCTGTAGGGTTAACAACCTAAGCTTGCAGATCAAAAATTGGAGAAAAAGAGGGGCTGCAGGGTTAGCCAAAATTTTGCCCCTAGCCTTTCAGGGTCAGTGAAGACTCAGGACATAGCAGAATCTGTACTGTTACATCATGTAACTCAGTTGTGTCCCAAATTTTCTGATCAACCAGATTATGTGGCCACAAAGGAAAGTGATCATGATGTACAGTGTGCCTAAGGAGAGTCACATAGAGAGAAAACATTCTCTCAGGCTTTCACAGAGAGCAAATTGGTCGAGCAATGGCCATGACTCATCCACAAGGCTGACACTGGCAAAGGATCTAAAAATTGCGGTAAGGGGTTACAGGATAAATCCTGAGGGTATGTGACTGACCTTATCAGAAAGTTACAGTTCTTGTTATATGGGTCTCACTTTATCTTAGTCTTAACCATCCAGCAGAAAGGATAATAACAAGGTATATAAAGTAAAGCCACAATCTTATTCAGTTTTGTCCATGATTTTCTGATTAGGGAGATTATATAACCAGAGTGGAATGTGCTCAAAATTTTACAGTCTGCTTGAGGAGAGTTACCTAGAGAGAAAATATCTCTCAAGGTTTCAGAGAAAATAAATAATACCCATCTCTGACAGGACTAAACAAAAAAGGGGATACAAAGGAAGGACCATTTTGTATTTGTATTTATAGAATAGTTAGGATAGATATACAGCTACTTTCGCTTAATTCAATGAGTAGAAAGATTTGTACTAATAGTGTTTGGACAGGATATCCTGTCTGCTTCTTGTACTATGGATAGCCACTAAGAAGATAACACTGTACAATGTATTAATTATTGAACTGTCCTATTAATCAGTTTTTATACTGTCTCATTGCTGTTTCTCAATAAAATAAAAAAAGAAATATACAATGCAATACAAGCCAATCACGAGGTTGCACACCTATAATCTCAGCACTGAGGCAGGAGGACTGCCATAAGTTCAAGACCAGCTTAGGTTACATAATGGGTTTAAGGTGAGACTGAACTACATAGTGAGAACCTGTCAAAAAAAAAAAGAAAAGAAAGCAAGCAAGCTAGCACATTACCATTAACTACAGTTATTGTACTGTGCAACAGAACACAACAAAACTTTTCTCCTAACTGTAATTTACACCCATTAATCTCTTTCCCTCTCTCCTATTGCTGCTTTCCTCAGTCTCTGGCAACCACACTCTACTATCAATTTCCACAAGATCAACATTTTAGAATTCCACAAGTAAGGTATTTATTCTGTGCCTGGTTTATTTCACTTAACATAGTGTCCTCCAGATCCTTCCACATTTTTACAACTGACAGGATTACATCAAGTACTAAAATCTTAACACACAGTTAATCTTCATGATGGTTTTAGGAGGTAGAGAGTATTATCATATTCTATTATACAGAAGAGAAATCCAAGGCTCACAGGGTCAAGTAATTTGTACAGGGTCACACAGCTAAGAATTAGTGGAATTTGTATTTGAACCTGGTTCAATGACCTACATTAACCAGCAAGATTGAGTTCTGAGGAGCAGCACAAAAAATAAGAACCCCAGAGTCAGAAGTCATGGGGAGCACAGCATCAACCAGCCTTTGCTCTTCATTTACTTAAGAACATGTTATGATGGTTCTCAATATAGAAAATCACTTGGCAATGAAACAATGCAAGCAAGAGCAAACCCAAATGACTAAATGTAGCTCTGCAGAGTGTTTAGATAAAGACTCCATTTTATTGGGCTGTTTGCCAGCACCTCTGTCTTCCACATGGGTTTGTTAAAACTCCAAGGTGTAATGACACTACAAGGAAACAGACTAGAAATGCCTCCAAATTCCCAATGTACAATTTCTAAACATCAAAATGATTTTAACTTCAAAACATACATTTGAAAAGCCAAAACTCTTTTTCCAAAAAGAGATCTTTTTCTTCATTTTAGGGAAAAAAATTTTAAGTATGCTGCATACAGTTGAACAGATGTTTTGAAAAAATCTTAAATACTTACTGCCCAAGTCATGGTGAAGGAACCAACCTCTCCAGCACTGCAGCAGCTGGCCCAGGTATACCTGCCTGGGCTTCTCACCTGGGAACAGGGGACCCCAGCTTCTGAACACAAGGCCTGAACCACATTCACAGAGCCTGCAGCACGGGCTTTTCTGAACCAGATTTTCCCATAAATATAAAGAGGCTCACAACCTAGAAAACTTTATTTTTAAAATATTGAGAAACAAATCAAGTTACTGTCAAATGACCACCAGTAAAACCAGGCCAGGCCACAGAAGGACTTTGGTTGTTTCCAAACAGCCTGTATCAGACTTGCTTTTATCTACAAACAGTCCCTTCAAATCAGCCACCAGCCATACATCCCAGCATGAGATACTTTTACCCTAGTGCTAGGAAAACATATCTCACTTCCAACTTCCCCTGCTATGGCACTATTTAGTTGAATATTCTAAATATTCTATACATCATTATAAAATATTCTAATATTCTATACATCATTCTGTGTATTCAAACATCCACTAACTCATTCCTGATAACAACTGCAGTACATTATGTTAAGTGAAAAAAGCCATGGACTGAAAGACAAATGCTGTACAATCTCACTTATGTGAGGACTCTTAACGAACTGAACTAGTAGAAGCAAAGACTGCAATGGTGGTGATGAGTGGCTGGGATGGGCTGGAAGGTTGAGAGGATACTGTCAAAGATAAAACGTATTTAGATAGGAATAACTTCGATAGATCTACTTATAAACACAGTGACTACAACAACAACAACAATTTAGTGTACAGTTAAAAATGTCTAAGAGTTTAAGTGTGCTGACCACAAAAATGTGAAATGCATACATGCCACACCTTGGGCCTAGGTGCAAAAATCAAGCCTATCTCTTTCCTGAGCAATGAAGTTGATAGTTCATAGTTCATTACTACTAGTAGCACTTCTTAACTTTACATAGATAAGAGAATCACCTGGCAAGCTTTCAAAAACTACAGTGCTCAATTAAGTCAGGATCCTTTGGAGTAGAATTCTGAGATCAGTATTTTTAAAAGTTACACAGGTGCTTTCCTTGTGCAGCTAAAAATTGAAAACCAGACTCCTACTCCATCCTTCTCCAGCCATAGGACCCCAGGAGAAACACTTTACTCACCCCATGAATTCCTTCCCCAGGTAATGATTCCCTGAACTAATAATGCAGGGAGCATCCTCAACAAAGCAGCACAATCAATCATGGAGTAAAGAATGAACTCTTTGAAAGACTGCATTATCTTAGTTGGGTCAAATCCTTCACAGCCCCACACACTAAAAGATTTGTTTTCAAAGAAGAAAAAGGCATCAGAGGCTACAGTTACCCCAGATTCCCATATAGATTGTTCCCAGGGACTACATACATCAACAAGTCTTTTTTAAACAATAGTTTCCCCTAATCCTCAAGTGAAAATGTTCACCTGTTATCTCAAGCCAACTAGATATGCTCAACACCAAGCATCTTCCAAACAGCTTCTTTCCATCTGAATATCTGCCTTTTATTTTACTCTAACTTCTTTAGCTTTTGTCCAAAAAGTCAATTTCTAAATCATTCAACAAGATCTCATGACTAAAATTATATAATGTGCATGCAAGACTTGAGTCCTTTGGGACTGCAGCCATGAGTCAAATACCTCACTCTGTGGGTTCTTAACTTTGGCTAAACACAGACACACCGAGACACACACACACACACACACGAAGCCCTTAAAAATGCTAATGCCTCTACCTCAGTGGAGATTAATTTAATTGCTCTAGAGTAACACCATGAGCATTCAATTTATGCAACATCTTCCCCCCAAAATTCTGACGTATAGCTAGATCTGAGTCATTAACTAGCATGAACACAACAAAAAACAAAAATAAAGTTTTTTTTTATAACAGCTATATTTTAAATACCTTCTGCAGTAAACTCAGTTACCTTTCAAGGAAGACATCAAAGGTAAGAGGTTTAGAAAGACAACAACAGTAGGTAAGCTGCTGTCTGTGTCTTAACTCGAAAGCAAGTATATGAGCAAGAAGATATGCTGAAATATCAAATGTTCCTTGCAACTGGATCCATAAAACCTATTTGTTTAGAGAAATAATCTGCACAACTGAAGAACTTTACTAAACTGGTACTTACCAACAGGCATTTGACAGACAAATTAAGGATCTAATAAAAACTATCTCAGTCTTGACATCAACACTAAATTTACCTATTTTTCAAAATGTTATAAAGCCTAGAATTGAAATTATAGTTTGAAGGATCTATGTAAATAATCACTGTTTACCAAAACCAAAACTCACATACGTACAGCCACTCCTTTCATGAATTTTCAAATGGGTTAATATGACCCTCCAGAAAGGCTACCATCTTACCTCTGAATTTCTTAGGTGGATTGTTAAGGTCCCCAGCTTCTGGCTGCACAACACAACGGTCATCAACCAGGCTGCAAAGAAGACAGAGAAATTCTGTATCAACCCAACTATGGAAAACAAAACACTAAGCACTATGCAAAAATCAAATATCCCAGGGCTTTCCCAGTGTACAATTTAGACTGCCATAGTCACCTGACAGGAAACTATTTACAATGGAGGTATTCTACACATGGATTTAAGCATAATCCAAACACCACTGGTTCTGCTTCCATGATGGACCTACTAAGCTACTATTTTCTGTGGCTCCTTTACCCTGAACCACGCTCAGATTTGAGCACATGTGTCACTGCTAAGTTAAGACATTACAAAGAGTCGATGTATTTAACTAATCACAGCTGAGAAGCCAAGTGATGCCAGACACTGGAACATGAAGATGGGCCAGGTGTCAGCTCTTAGGGCACTCAAGGCTACTGTTGGAGCCCTAAAAAAAGCCAGTAAGGAAAGTACAGCCTAAAAGCTGTAAGAGAAAGAATAAAGTAATACAGTCAGAAACAAAGTGTGCCTGACATCACATGAAAAGCAGCAGAGAAGTTATAATGTAATTATTAGAAGGGTAGAAATAGAGGAAGGAGAATAAAATGCAGAGAGTTTTCACAGGGCAGGAACCCAGTACAAATTCAAATAGAAGGCTAAGAGCTTCCTAAGCAGTTAGTGAAGAGAGTACAAAACAATGATGCATTCCAAATTACATCATTAAAATCTTGACTGGTCTACCTAACTTGCACAATACATTAAAAAAAAAAAAACTACAACTCTATTTTGAATGGATGATGAAACTGAGACCTGAAGAAATTACATGACTTGTCCAAATTCTTAAAACTGGTATTGGAAGAACTGGTTCATCTTCCAAGTGACCATGGAACTTGATCCTAATTTGTTATGGTTTGGAGTATTTTTTCCATTACTTCGTGCTGCCTCTTACCAAAAATGCAAGGTACTATTAAATATTAAGTCTGTATTCTTAGTGCACTTTATAATGGAAGGGAAGAAATCCCTGACAATTAGTTTATAACACTGGGAGAAAGGCAAAAAGTTTGGTGTTGTAGGCATTTTTAATGGATGCCCTAACTAGGGTTGGTAGCATACTGCAGTTCTAGCTACTTGGATGACTAAGATAGGAGAACTAAAGGGTTGAGACCAGCCTGGGCAATACAGTGAGACCTTGCCTCAAAATAAAAAGAGACTAAGGATGCAGTCTAAAGACAGAGCATCCGCAGGGTCAGCCTTCTGTACTGTAAGGTGGGGGTGGGGGGGAGGGAGGAAGAATGGATATTTTGGAAGAAAAGGAGGAAGCAAAGGGGAGATTAAGATTCAAGAGTATAATAGCTTAGTGGGGCCCTCAGTGGGGTCAGTATGTGACTTTCATGCAAGACAGCTTGGTGACTTAGGGAAATAGGACCCCCAGAAAGATGAGCATGTGATAGGATTGAAGTGTGACAGAACATCCAGACAGGGCTATGGGCAGATGGGGGGAGGAGGGAGGGAGTGGGGGGAAGCCAGGGAAGGGAAGAACTCCCTGCCAAGGACAACTGTTAGGACTTTTGACTATGGAGACCCAAATCTCCTGAGTTATGAAAGCTTGAGCAAGTTACTGCACCTCTCTCAAAAGCAGAGTGCTGCTTCCATACCCAGTGAAGACACCGAAGCCCACCATGAAGAGGTATTTAGGGATTTAGAGTATGTCATAGGCACAGGACTTTGTACAATGCCTGGCAAACAGTGAATACCTGCAGGGCTCAAACAGTGCTTACTGCTGTTGCATATTACTGTAGTCACTACTGAAAAATAAGAGGGTAAAAAACTCAACCATGGAGGACAGAAAAAGAGACAGACAAAAAGAAAAAAGGACAGCACAAGGAAGCCTATTTGCTAAAAGCTACAGAAAGTAAATTGATGGTGGTCTACAATGCAATGACCAAATGTAGAAAGCATCCTTGGATCGGTTAATCAGGTAGTTACAGATGACTTATTGAATGCTATTTAAAGACAAAGTTTTCATACAGTATGAATAGGCGCTGGGCATTGAGATATAATCTTAACAAGTTTCACAAATAATTACAATTTAAAGAGAGAATCTAGTTGCTTACAGAATAAGATTTTTGGAGAAGCTGTTGGTCTGCTGCCCTGTCCATTTATTTGAAACCAATTCTTTCCGAACTTAACAGTGTCACCACAGTGCTAACCCCCTTGTCCTACACAGACCATAAAGACCATTCCTGACTATTCTGGAGTCTACTGTCTTCAGCCTCATTCTGCTTCTGCCTTTTAGGCTACTTCATTTTCATTTCCTCTCCTATGAATACATGATAGAATATATTTATATCCTAAATACATGATATAATATATTTATATCCTAAAAAGATGAATAAAAATTAAAGAAAGTACAAATGAAACAAAATTCTGATTTATAGAACATTGCACATTTGGGAACTTTCAGTAATTGCATAGTAGGAAAGGTTGTGCTTCAGAGAAGAGGTAAGCATCCAAGAAGTTACTGTCTTCGATTATATTACACTTGAGGCATTGTTTGAAAAGAGCTTTACAAAACTAAGGAATACTTCTTTGGGTCTTTAAACATTAATCTTTAAATTTTAATCCATATTCTTGGCACTTTCCTTTTATATGAAGAGTGAACTATAACAAATTCTGAATTAACAGGGTCCTAACTAATGACATCTTATTCTCTAAAACTTAACAAAAGGCAATGTTTTTGTATGAGAGGTTAAACTTAGCTAACACGGGAGTTGGTATTTGAGATCTCAAATGCCTTGAAAAAGCTTGGTAAAATGGTAATCTTTTTATCTTAGAAAGGTCAGGGATTTTATTAATGCATATTAATTAAGCAGAATAATAGGTTTCATTGTTACATTTTCATACATGCATATAACAGTTTGATCATACCCTCTCCCCCTACTTCCCACCCTTACCACCTTCTATCTATTCCTATCCCCTTCCTTTTCTCTGATAATTTAAAAATCATACTTTTTAAGATGTTATGTATTAAACACATCCTGCTACAGACGAAATTGCACGCTCTTACCCCAAGGTGCTGATAAATCCATTTGTTGATCCTTCTGCATACAAAGAACAAATATCTCCAATATGTAGGAAACTAGACATTTTGTCAGACATGTCTTTCTTGAAAAATCCTAAACAAAGTCAAACATACAAAATTGTTAGGAAAAAAAACTTACAGAGAGGAAGAAAATCACCAAGTCAGCTTAGCTCAATTTTCCAAAGGGCCTAACTTAAAGTCACATTTAAACAGGAATTTGACAAGCAGGTAATGCCTTGAGCCAAGTAAGGATATATGCAACAATATTTTTCCCATATATTATTTAATTTCAGCACATTACCATTTGTTTCTAACAAAACCACACCTGAATCAGATGCTACAAGTTGAGGACCCTCAATAATAAACAGAAAATATAAAGACTCAGGGGAACTCAGCCAAAAATACTGCAGTGATTAAGGATTTGGAAACTCTGACTTAGAAAACATTAACATGTTCAGTTTGCCTCAGGGAATGTTAAGTCACAAGGAAACACCTGGTATAAAGCTTGGTCTGGCAAGGCCATCCAGCCTGGGTCAAGGTACCAAAGCAACAAAATGACATTAATAAAAGGAAACCTGTAACACCCACAGTGGCCTTTAAAAGTCAACAATGGTACACACTTCACCCTAATGCTACTTACATGTATTTTCTTCTTCAGGAAGAAAAGCTTCCAGAGAGAAAAAGATCCATGTGACAGCACCTGGCCCAAACCCTTCAGTATTGGGTAAGAGCAATGAGGTTCCATGAACAGAACACTCAGTGAGCCAGAGGCAGCCCTAGAAAAGGCTTCTAAGTTCCAGGAAACCTCTATGCAGCCCACAAATCATTAAACAAATACACATAAATATCAACAAAAATATTGAAGTGATTCATAAAAACAGTTTTCATCAGGGCCATAAATATTGAGGAGTGGGAGCCAATTGTAAAAAGCTAAACTGACATTTAAAAAAACAAACTCAGTTATGTGGGAAGACTGAGCACTCGTGTGGACTACAACAGCTAATTCTCCAGCCACCTGTCACGTAGATTCAAGGGCTAACAGAAGTTGCCCCAAGATCCTCCCTGTAAACTAGACTCCCCTAAACGCCTTTTCCCATCTGTTTATTCAGGATCTTCTCTAAGAAATTGTTTGACACCCCCTTCAAAAAAAAAAAAAAAAGAACGGACAAGGCCTGTAATGATATGAAAAATATTCTTTCTGTTTTCTCGGTGCCAAATTTTCATTTGGAAGAATTAGGCAACAATAATTAGCAGAAAACTTCAGAAGCATCCTCCTGCCTTAGCAGAAATCCAACTGCCAAAAGTAAAACACTTAGTTCCCTACTTGTGAGATGCTACAAGGAAAAGCTAATTTTTTTCACCCTGAACAACCCAGAGACTGTGAGAGAGATAAAGAGCATTCATTGAACACAAACTTATTTATAGAGGAAGACCGCAACTGAGAATACAAAATAAACTGTCCAACGAGAGTCAGCATCTCTAAACCTGCAGGAAAGACACAAAAAGAGCATGCAGAGGGACAACAGTCTTTCAAGTACTGCTTTTTTTAGGGTCATGTCAATCACTGAGTTACTTCCTATCTAGACTTTACAGCTAAAGGCAAGTCAAAATATTTTAACAGTGGCAAAGGTGGCACCAATGGAAAATACCAAAGGCATTAACATCTCCCTTGTGAGCTTATACTTAGAAGCTTTATCATAAAGGGTCAGAAAGCATGAGAGAGAGAGAGAAAGAGAGAGAGAGAGAGAGAGAGAGAGAGAGAGAGAGAGAGAGAGATTGTGTGTGAATGGAGATCAAGCCCAAAGCCTATGCATGCTTAGCAAGCACTATCACTGACCTATGTCTCCAGTCCAAGTCCAATACGGATACTAATTGAAATAAAACACACACATACACACAACACACATGCGCGCACACACACACACACACAAACAGGCTAGAGTATACAATGAATGCACAAAATGATTTTTTTCCTAGTGCTGTACTACAAAAGTACTCTGTCACCAACCTACATTCTCAGCCTTTGACCCAATTATTGGAAAATAATCTGTTTCGAGTCAGAACAAATTCATGTATGTACACATTAACCTCCCCAGAAGGTCACTTCTGGGAAATTGCCAAATGTAATAGAGTGGGCATGTGATGAGACAACAGGAATAGCCCCTCCAGTGACTAACAAACTCCTTCAGGGCTTGCCCTTTGAATGGGCATTCATCCCCAGGAGAGACCAGCCCAGACAGCAGTGTGTCTGCTGTCTTCTGAACTTTCATTTCAGCAAGATTCCGTATCTTGCTGAAAGGTTCCAGGACCTCAAGGCAAAGGAACACAAAAAATGTTGTGCAGCAGTATGGCAAAGCATGATGTAACCATGTTGCCTGCAGCTAATAATTCCAACAGATATTTGGACAGTTTCTGCAGCAAGATTCTGTATAACTTTCATTTTTTACTATATTAGTTAACATCTGTCAAGCACTATCATGTCCACCTTTGTGCAAAGAGCTTTTATAAACATTTTCTTACTGAAAATTTATGACTACACTATGAAATGGGACTACCGCTATCCCCAGTTGGGGAACTGAGGTTCAAAGAGGTCAAGATGCCCAAGTGACAGACAATTAGTAAGCAGCAGGACCAAGGTTCTAACCCAGGCCATTAGCTCTTCATCAGCAATTCTCCCTGAAGGTAGGTTTCAATGTTAAGTTCTTATTCTTGGGTAATCAGATTAGAGAATGGCTATACTTTATGTACAATTCTGTTTCCTAATTTTTCTTAGGTGTTATTTCCAAATTTTTCTATCTTTATCACATAAGACTTGCATAAGTCAGAAAAAATTATGCATCGTCTTACCAATGTACTTATTAAGTAGACAGGACAATTGAACAAGTGGCCATATTCTACATTTCTCCCTGAAAACTCATACCAATACATCCACCAGTTAATGATCCTTCAACTAGGCATCTGCCAAGGATCCCAATTTAAAACAACCAAAAAGAGTGTGAGAATTAGACAACAATCCTCTCACAAAGAACCAGAGAGATGAAACAAACCTCTTCTGCAAACTTCTGAGAGTCTTCCTTAGCCTACTTTAATGAAGCAGAGGAAGCAGAGGAGGAGGAGCTGAGGCTCTGGGACAATTATCAGTGATGTTTTGGTAGAAAAACAAAGGCCAGGAAAGTCCAAAGAACAGTCTTCTGATGCTGGCACAGAGAAGACCGCCCGCAGGGTGATGGGCCTGGGAGTCTTCAGGAAGACTTCCTGTTGTTCAGAAGCAGGGTGGGGACAGAGGGCTCTTTATCTGATTGCAGACCATTTGTGCCCACAATCTTCTAGCAGCTGCCCTCAGAGCTCCTCTGTCATTCACACAATGGCAGGGGACCACCTATTAGAAAAACAAAGCCAGCACCATCCTGCCAGGAGCTGCATAACTGAAACTCCCAACACTACAGGGACACCCAGGGCTTGTTTTTCATAACACTCTAAGTCTGACATACAGGAGAACAAGCTCAAAGGTTCTGAGCCTCCAACTGGTTCTCAGAACATGAGCTCTTCCTATGTTCACTATTACTGGCCCACTGCTGCCTTGCAATGCATAAACCTCTATTTCTTAGCTGAATGATGGATATATTTCAAGGGAATGTTGTAACAAAAAGGTGTGATAGAGTCTAAAGAATTCCTGGTACAGTGGCTGTCACAGTTGCATTGTTCGATGCTATTTTTATTATTCTTCATTAAGAGATTAAGTGAAATTCTAGAAAATTCCAAGGTTTAAAATTATAAACTCATACAGCAAAAAGATGCCCTATGTAAGTCAGCTGGATATTGTCATAAATAGTCTCCTGCACAACCTGCGAAAATACAGTTTATGTTAGAAGAGATTAAGGGGCTGGGAGATGGCTCAGTGGAGTAAGTGCTTCCCTGGCAAGCACAAGGGCCTGAGTTCAATCCCCAGTTCCACAAAAAAAAAAAAAAAAAAAAAAAAAAAAAAGAGATAATTATTCTCCCTAATTCCCTGCTGAGAAAAAAGCTGAACAATATAGAACTATATTGAACTCCCACCATGGAGCATGCTGGTCTTTCAAAATACAGACTCACAGAATGAACACTGGAAGGAATGTTGCAAATTATATAATGCCAACTATCATCTGATAACAGAATCCCCCCACAGATCTCTCTGAAGGATCTCAGCCTGCACTAAAACATTGGCAGAGCAGCCTCTTACATATTCAAACCGCCTTACTAGAAAAACTGGCCCTCCTTTACCCCTGCAAAAGAACACCAGCAGCCCAGAACTTTTGCTACTCTTCTGTTCTTTGATGCCTCAAGGTCTCAAATCCATGAAAGCCTCCTAGATACTGTCTCAGTGCCTTTGCTTTTTTGCATAGAGGACCTCATCCTGTCCCCATTCCTGGCACACCATAGCCTCGAGGATGGCCCTCATCTCCTGCCAGGCAAAAGCGTGGAACCCCAGCTCTGCCACTTACTCACTGCAGCATATCAGGTAAACTGCAGAACTTCTCTAAGCCTTGCTTACCCCAGCTGTGCCTTGGGAAGACAATAGGAGTATCCACCACAGTGGGTCATCAGGAGATGCAGCCATGTGACTTCATCAAGCCCTAAGCAAACCACTTTGCATGACGTTGGGCACCATCTACACCAACTATTACTATCAGTGACAGCTTCTGCCTCCCACTTGTGAAAACAGGATAGTTCCAGAGTAGCTTAACCAGTGGCAGAGAAAGGTAGAGAACCGCCATGAAAGGTGTCCCTGCAGGTAGAAGCTGCAACAGCTTTACGGTGCCTTCCATCTCCTGTGCTTTCCACTGAAACTTCTGAAAAGTGTGGAAAGAAAGGGGACTTTTGGGCCTGAGAGATAACGCAGGGGACTAAGCGCCTACTTAGGCAAGCACAGGGACTGGAGTTTTACCCCCACACCACATGCCACATCAGCCTCACCCCGCCCCCAGGCATGCTGATCCAGCCACTGAGTCTGGATGTGGTGGCGCAAACCTGTAATTCCTGTGCTTGGGAGGCTGAAAATAGGAGGATCACTGTGAGTCTGAGCTATGCAGTGAAACCCTGTACCAAATACATTAAAAGCAAAGAAAAGGGACCTTTAGTTCTATTCCTACAGAAGGACTAAGTGAGAAGTCAGGGGGATGGTCAGCAGCATCTGTGCTGCTCTCCGCCATTCCCACTCCTTCTGTAGGTCTTTGGCATTCTGCTGGCTCCAGCTACCTCCACAGGAGGAGTCCCAGATGCCTACCTCATGGCCAACAGCTGCTAGGGTTCTGTTTCTTGCTGCCCACACATCTCAATGTGCCAAAAATAATCTGCGTTCTCAACCTGCTCCATACATACCTCTCGCACTACCACCAAAGCCTAGTGCCACTTCCAGGCTGCCTTCTCTCCGTGTCACTGCCCCAGGGCTTTGATCCATACATTTTTCTTGAGCCTAGGACACTCTTATCCCTACCTCACTCTTTTTTCTCATGAAAGCCAAGTCTCCTTCCAAGCTCAATACAATTAACAAATCTACCAGGACATCTTGCCCAATCTCCCGCATGATGATAAACTCATGCTTACCAACTCTGCCCCATGGATCTATCTCTCTTTGCGAACCTTCACTTCTATTACAAGTTCACACTTGCATGATTCCTGGCTGACACTCACAGGATACACAATGCAATCTAAAAGGATGTGTTCTGTACACACAGCTATGTTTCCAATACCAATGGTCAGTAAAGACTTGTCAAAAGAATGAAAAAGTGCAATTGATTATCAAATCTTTTAAGACTTTATACCGTTATCATTAAACCAGGGCCAGGGAGATAGCTCAGTGATATAAGCACTTTCCTGGCAAGCACAAAGGCCTGAGTTCAATCCCCAGTTCTGCCAAAAAAAAAAAAACAGTCCATCATTTGTATCATTAAACCTTCCAAAGCTTATTGTACTTCACTTCCACCCAAGTCTGCCACTATCACTTCTTAATTGAACTCTACAAAGCCTTCATACTCACGTAATGCAATTTTACTCAGTTCTGCACACAAAAGCCAGAACAATCTTTTACAAACATCAGACCATATCATCTCCCTGCTTAAGATGTTTCAAATCCTCAAGGCTCATCATGATCTTGCCCTATCTGCCTCCCTCTCTTCCAGTCTCTTTCTCCTACCACCAATACCCCAGCCACAAAGTCTTCCTATGCCCTCAACATATATGCCTCTGTCTTTGCAGACTGCAAACTCACAGGGGCAACAACCACTGTCATTGTCTTATTTCTCACCATAGTATCCCAGGATCTGACAAAGTATCAGGAACACAAAAAGCACTCCAACCTGGGTTTCAAGTAATTGTAGTGCCATTCTACCTATTGCCTAAATAAGTTGACACTGTTTTTAGGTGACTGCCTTCTAAAATGAATTAGAGTAAACTTTATATTACTAGATGAAGTAGAGAATACAGTCCTCTGGGCACTTGTCAGCGTAAGAGAAAAATTGGATCAAAAAACAAAATCCATAATCTTTAGCCTGGCAAAACTACTTTTTCATTCCCACTCAATATTTCCCTCCCTTCCACATGTCTAAACTGTCTTGAGTGCTAAAAAGGAGGGACACTTGGAAAAGCAGACTCAGAAGGCCTGTGTGTGATTTCCAGTTTCATCAATGACCAACTGGATGTGCCTAAGTCACATGCAAAGCTTCTCCAAACTTCACACCTTCCTTATAAGATGACATTCTTTCATGTTTTTTAGGGTTAACAGAAAACTAAATAACCTTCAGAATTTACTCAGCACAGTATGGATACATTACTAAGTACTCATTTTTATCACTTTCAATAAGACTAAAATGAAAACATTTACTTTTGCTCCTTGAAAGTTTTCATGCACCTCTGCCCTTATCCTGTGCTTTCTCTATTCAAAATACATTTCTGACATGGTCACCACTGCTAGGAACACACTTGAAGAAGCAGAGACCCAAGAAACATTTAAATCCTCTGGGAGCTCTTGAGGCAGCTGACTGTGGGAGCAGTAGGTATGGCTGCTTCAGGCCCAGATTCCCAGTCCCAGAGAGAGCCAAGCCAAAACTCAACCCCCTTTTTCTCCAACATCAAACCAGGTCCCCTGCTGGGGATGAGGAGAGTGAAAACCTCTTCAAAAGGATGACAATTCAATTATTTAGAACCTCTCCCACTTTAGTGTCAAAACAGGCCAAAACCACAACTTCACTGAAAAAGAAATGTATTCATGTAATTTTAAGCAGCTCAAGATAGCTTTTAGATTTTTTTCCTAAAAGCAATGACTGTAGCAGAAAACTCACTGTAATTCTTCCTATTATTTTTTCCTGCATAGACTTACATAATTTCATTAGATTCATTTCCTTTTAGAAAAAAAGGCTTAACTTTTGCTTATATACAATTCAAAATTTACAAGTTAGGAACTTCTAAAGTGGAGGTTAAATTAGAACACTCATTAAGTAAGGAGTTGCCTAAGAAATCACATGCCACTTGATCTGATCCACAAGGCTGGACACACCAGAAGACGCTAGCCACTGGGGCTCATCAATCTTTCAGTACATGGTGGGGAGTCCCAGCATAGCTGACTGGGACCTTCCAAGCATGGGAGTCAGGCCCCTGGTCATTTAGAGGCTCACCCATACCCCAGTATATTGCTGCCTGCTAGTGGCTACCTTACCACCCATTATCATCACAGTTAAAATCTTGACACACACACAAAATATTTCCCAGA
Source organism: Ctenomys sociabilis (assembly GCA_004027165.1). Lineage (NCBI taxonomy): Eukaryota > Metazoa > Chordata > Mammalia > Rodentia > Ctenomyidae > Ctenomys > Ctenomys sociabilis. Next base: position 80,089 of record PVKA01002181.1, read on the forward strand.
TGTCTGAATTATAATCAGTCTTAAAGTCAATCTAAAGAGTCAATCTAAAAAGAATAGAACAACACATCATCTATCTCTAACAGCTTCCACGCTGATTACTACAGCACCACTTGTGACACAAAGTAATTTTGATGGTGAAGATACAACTTACTTAACCTGAAGCCAAAAGCAACATGAAGAGCCAAGTATGGACTGTACACTAACAGGAGTCAAGGCAGTTGCATTTGAACCTTTTTTCTGCTATTTTAAGAACCTGTGCTTGACAATTTTTTTTTTTTTTTTTTTTTTTTTGGTGGTACCAGGGATGGAACTCAGGACCTTGTGCTTGCCAGGCAAGCACTTATCCCACTGAGCTATTTCCTCAGCCACTGACAATTTTTTAATGACACCTCCACTGCATAACTTCTGAGCCAATCATTGTAGTAGCACACATCTGCAATCCCAATACTTGGGAGGCTAAGGCAGGAAGATCACAATGAGCTCAAGACCAGCCTACAAGGGGGTGGGGAGATGGTGAGATGGTTCAGTGGAGTAAGTGCTTCCCTGGCAAGCTCAAGGGCCTGAGTTCAATTCCTGGGTCTAACAAAAACAAAAAAGACCAGCCTGCACTACATAAAAAGAATCCTGTCTCAAAAAATAAAAAAAAGTGCCTCTGAGCTGCTTGCTATAATCTTGCTCATCAGAAAATGATGAACACAAGACAAGCACTGCTAGCTTCCAAGTTCCCAGTGTTCCTTTGCATTTCAGCAATGGCTTCAGTGGGGAAGCAGTTTTCTTCTGCAGAACAGCTAAAAAACATCCACTTCTGCACAACAAAGATCTGAGTCTATATCCAGGCTTAGGGATGCTCAGCTGCTGTATCCTGCACTGAAACCCTCAGCTTCTCCCTCTCTCACATGTTCTAAGTCACCATCACCACAAGCCCTGGCCCTCCACAGGGCTCTAGAGACCCTTTCACAGCAACTTCAAAGGCAAAACTGTCTCCATAACAACATCAAACATTATTTGCCTTTTTACTCAATGTGAAAAAGCTATATAATATAGCTTATATTATATATATATAATTTTCTAGAGGTTGTTTGTCCAGCAAACTGAAAGGCAGACACAGATATGTAATGTGTAGGTCTTCCATTAAGCCAAACCTTAAAATGATTTACAAAAAAAAATTGAACCACCACCACTCTTCCTACTAAATGTTTTTTGGAATATATTCTTCCATGAAAAATACATTATTATGTTCACATATAATTTTGTTTTCTCTGTGATGACTTGTTAATTATTAACAGGATAAATACAGACAGATGTAACTCACTTGGATAAAGGTTTGTGAGATTTAACAATTTTTAAGTATGTAAAAAGCACCTGAGGGGCCGGGAAGATAGCTCAGTAGAATAAGTGCTTGCCTGGCAGGTGCAAGGTCCTGAGTTCAGTCCCTGGTACAGCCAAAAACAAGGGTACCTGACATCCAGAGGTTTGAGAAATGCTGCTATAAATCTCCTCTGAGATTTCCTTTGGCATCAGTTGGACTTATACCACATAGATACTTAAAAACAAGCTATAACTATAAAAACTTCAAAACACAACTGAAGAGCCAGGGTTTTAGACTGTGGACCCCTCAATCTGAAACTTAATTTTTCCATTTTATTCAACACATTTATTGACACTATGAAGTGTCATTCCTATTTTAGGCACTGGAGACATAGGAAAAAACTAGACAGTGTCCTTGTTGTCATGAGACATGTCTGGCGAATAAACAAGGTAAAACAAGGCAAAGGAATTGTAACAAGGATATATAAAGAATGAAAACTGGGCAATATACAATAAGCAAATTAATTTTAACTGATCTGAAAAAAACCAAAATAAGGCATTATTTAGGCTAAAACCCAAAAGTCAAAACAGAAGCAGTCATAAAAAAAAATCAGATGGAAGAGCATTTTGGGCATAGAAAACAGCTGTTACAAAAGCTCTATGGAAGAAAAGAGCCTAGCAAATTCAAGGAATAAAAAGCTCGCTGCAGTCTTCAGCATTCATGCGGGAAGGGGAAGGGTACAAGGTAAAGTCAGAGAAGAGGGATGACAGGGCCAGTTGGATGGCTTCACAATCTAGGGTTGAACATCCCCCTACTCTCTGGGCTGTGGAGAGAACCCAGGGCTTTGCATGCGCTATGCACACACTTTATTACAGAGCCACATGCCCAGCCCCACATCTGCCTTTTATCTCTGTGTAATAGAAAGTTCATGACCTTGCTCAAGTTATTTTTCTGGTCCTCATCTTTCCCCTCTATAAAATGGAGACAATGAGAGATTTACCTCATAAAATTATTCCAAAAATTAAATAAAAGAAAATATGTTTACAGTCTACCTCCTAATCTGTTGTTTCCTGTTCTCAAAAATTGTTTCCAGAGCCGGGCATGGTGGCGCATGCCTGTAATCCCAGCACTAGGGAGGCTGAGGCAGCAGGATTGTTGTGAGTTCGAGACCAGCCTGAGCTATAAAGTGAGCTTAAGGCCAGCCTGAACTGCATAGTGAGACCCTGTCTCAAAAAGACAAAAAAAAAAAAATTGTTTCCAAACATCTTAGAGCCTATAATCAGTTGAGGATCCGCCCTAGCAAGCAGCAAGTAGAAATGACAAGCATTTACCTGAACATGTCAATTAACTCCCACAGAAGACTCTCACTATTCTTAAAGACAACACAGAATCTAACACAACCAGGGTAGTAACTGATGGCTGCCTCACACACAGACAGCACTCTCTGGGTTCACTGCGGTGACCAAGCTTTGCCACCTGGCTTCCAGTCACAGCGCATCTAGACAGTCATTCTGCTGAAAACTGAGGCCAGAGAAAATCCATCAGCCTTCCCTGTCCTTTCTTGGCATATTCACACTACCTCCACTGTCTAAAAAACAAAGGGCCCTTGCTAAAATCCCCTTCAGCACTAGTTTTAGTGCTGCCGGCTTTAAAAATAATAAAACCAAGTAAGGTCCTTTAAGTTAGATAGTAAAGAGAGGGGCTTTATGTGTGAAGGTTTAAAAGCCCTCTGCAATCCAAGAGGCTATAAGGCAGTGTAGACAAAAACCAATACAAAAAGCACCACTTCACTTTTAGGTCAAGCAGGCCCCAGTGAGTGGGCTAACAGTAGGCAAAGTCGACAAACCACAAGGTCTTTCAAAGGAAAAACAAAAATACAACCAGAAGAAGGAAGATCTGCTGGCATTTGATCAATCTCCTGGCAAGAGGCCAAAGAGACTCCCTCCAGAGCACATCTCCTCACAATGCCCTCACCCAGGTACATATATGGTAAAATGGCTATAAATACAGGGAAGGCAAAAACCAACTCATTTACAGTTGACTCTTCCAAGAGACAGAAAAGCTTTTTTTGGTTTTCTTTTTTTTTTTTTTTAAAACAGTCTCCATTTCTGTTACTGGGCACTCTTGGAGTTAATTTCGGAACTTCCTCTGAATAAAGATGCTTGCTGATATCATATAAATTGAGAAAGGAAGATAGCAGCAGTACGTTCCTCAGCTAAAAGCATGTTTCTTTTCCCAACCATAGAAGTGCAGCTCATTAGACCATCCTGAGAAATGCAGCACCTCCCCAGCACCAGATCATTTGCTGTGTTGTAAAAACCATTTGTCTCCCATCCTAAAAAACTCAGGCGCTGCTTTCATTTTCAGCCAGATCCTATGAAGTCACCAACTTGGGAGTTTCAACCTTCTTCATGACAATCTCAGAAAGAGCAACTGCAAATCCTAAATTCTGAACAATTCTCGAGTTTGGTTGTTGCTCATTGTATCACACATGTGCCCCTGCACACACGTCTGCCAGGCTCAAAACAGATACATCTTCTACAAAGAGTTTTTCCCAAAAGAGATGCCAACACCAACATCTGCTTTTCTGGCTCCCTCCCTCAAAGACTCAAAAGAAACCAACCATTAGCTCAGAACTGGGTGGTTGAGAAATACGACATTTGGTGGACAGAGAGCAGTTAGCCAAAATTCCTCATTTTATAGGTACAAAAACTAACCAAAGAGCAACCTGAGGTCCAATAATTTCTTGGAGACCACACAGCTGGTTAGTGGCTGAAGGTAAAGATCACAAGGCTTCACATACCAAAACCCACACATGTGGGAGGTAGGGAGACTGTGTCACAGACAACCAGCAAATCAAATTAGGCCAATAACTTGGAAAGGTAAGAGTGGAAAATCAACTCTAGAATTTCCCAATCCTGGCAGTACTGACATTTTGGAGCAAACAGTTCCTTCTCATGAGGTTCCTTTCCCTATGTACAATAGTGCATTAAGCAGAATCCTTGGTCTCTACCCAGAGGAAGTCACCTGCATCCCACCCATCCCTCACAAATGTAACAACCCAAACTGTCTCCTGATGATGTCACATGTCCCCTGGAAGTCAAAATCACTCCCAGTAGTTGAAAAACATTGCTCTGGGCCATAGTTTTCCTTTTTTTTTTTAATCTTTAAGATCATTTACAAGCGTTCACCACTATACAAGTTGGCACCAGTGACTAAAAGCAGGTATTTTTATACCTAGTCTACAAGAGGAAACAGATGCACAGATGTTCCATGATTTGCATATATGTGAGAAGCAGTCAATATTGGGGTTTTGGAGGTCCCCATCCTGTGATTCAACAGGGTAACACCAGAGTCACCCCGCAGCAGTTGTGTTTCACTACCTAATTCTTACTTCTAATCCCTTTCACAAACACTAATAATTTCCCAGGTCCTATCATGTAGAGAGATAAGCATGTCTCAAAAGCCGTAACAGAGGACTTAATTCATTTCTATGTGATCCTCACATCACAATCCACATCATAAGGCTTTTTTTCTTTTTTTTTTTAATTTTAGGAAAGGTCTACAGGGTGTCCAGGCTCTCACTACTAGATCGGACTCAGTGATCTGCCTGTTTACAGCCTCCCAAGAGCTGGGATTACAGGTGCGTACCACCACGCCTAGTCTATCATAGGGCTTTTTCAAACCGATGTGCCATTTCAAAAATATTTATTTTTTATTAATTTTATTGAGAAACAAATACTAATGAGACAGTTTCAAAACAGGTTAGTAGGATAGTTACAATAATTAATACATTGCATATTGTTATCTTCATAGTAGTTTTTTTTTTTTTTTTTTTTTTTTTTTTTTTTTGAGACAGAGTCTTACAATGCAGTTCAGGCCAGCCTTAAGTTCACTTTGTAGCCCAGGATGGTCTCGAACTCACAACAATCCTCCTGCCTCAGCCTCCCAAGAGCTGGGATTACAGGCATGCGCCACCATGCCCAGCTCATAGTAGTTATTTATAGTACAAGATGCAGACATGATATCCTGTCCAAACACTATTAGTACAAATCTTTCTTCTCATTGAATTAAGAGAAACTAGCTCTATATTTATCCTAAATATTTTGTATATACAGATATATATTTTTTTCACTACAAAATGGTTCTTCATCTATATTCCCTTTTTTGTTTAGTTTTGTTAGAGACAGGTACTCCACTGTCATTTAAATATTGTAGGTGCTCAAAAATATCTCATGAGCATATAGGAACAAAAACTAGATTCTGCTGGGCATGGTGGCACATACCTATAATCCCAGCATTCTGCAAGGTGCAGCACAAGGATTTCAGGTTCAAGCCCAGCTTGTGTAAAACTATGTCTCAGAATAAGAAAATGATAAGGGCTGAAGAGATTCCTCAGGGAAGACCCTGTCTTTAATTCCCAGTATACACACCAAATAGATTCTTCTGAGAAGCAGTCTATAATCTTCAAAAGTAGATGAAAGTAAACTTACAAATGACTTCATTCAGCATTTTGTAGATTAAAAAATCAAAAAGGCACACAAGGAAAGTACAATTTCAAATGCCATGAGCTCCTAATGACAGATTTTCAAATATTAGGAAAATCTCACAGAAGAAAGCATTTGGACTGGATCCTAAGGAGTGGAAGGGCTTGGCAAGGGTGCCACAGAGGTGGGGGGAGCAGGCAGAGGATGAAAATGTAAGTGTACCATGCACACACTCTCACACAGCAAGCAAACGAATGTCCCTAAATCTGGATGTTGTATCAGCTTTTCCTTTCAGAAATATGTGTCTGAGATTCTTTTAAGCTGTTTTAATAAAACAAAATCATTCCCCAGACAAAAGCTCTTCCTGAAATACAAATGAACAGAGAAATATGGAGGTAGTGATGTTTCTGGTGTTTTGGTTTTTCTGATGAGTAACATTATACCAAGCAGTTCACATGTTCTGCTGATAACACAGCCCTAGCACATTACACAAATCAATTCCTCCAAGTATCTGATCACAGCAGATTGAAATGAAGCTTTTTTTTTTTAATTTAGAGAAGGGTCTACAGGATGTTCAGGGTCTCTCTACTAGATCAGACTTGTAGTGATCCTGTTTAGAGTCTCCCAATAGCTGGGATTACTGGCGCGTGCCACCAGGCCCAATCTCAATTGCCCTCTCAGAGTGCCCTGGGGACTGGGCCAGCACAGCAGTTCCAGGGATCAATCCCCCACCCCAGTGCCTGCTTGCAGGCACTTTAATCTGCTGAGCTATTTGGCTGGCCCTCAATGCAGCTTTGTAAAAGATGCATGATTTTGGTCTCCTTCTACTTCTTCCTAAACACCCAAGAAAAGCAGCCCCAAATATAAGCATTAAGTTCCTATTTCTGTCAGAATCCTGTCAGAGGTGCTTACTCTCTTCTTGGGTTAGTGAGGTAGCCCACTTCCCACTTAAGTGAAAAGGAGAAGACTGCTAGGGGAAAGTACAAAGGTCAGCTTCAACAGGTGAGAGCCAGCTATAAAAAACAAAAGGAACTATAATAAAAATCAATGCTGAAAAAGCACAGGGGCTGGCATCCTCCAGGACAGACCCTCTCACACAATCCAGTGTGCACATTTCACTTCATTACCCAGGGATCTTGCAAAAATCTTAAGTCTGATTCTGCAGATCTGGCATAGGACCTGGAAGTCTGCAATTGCTATAGAGTTCCCAAAAGAAGCCAATAATATTGGTGTGAGGGTCATGCCTATGGTAGCAAAGATGTACAACCGTGTTTCTCAAACTTCTGACTGCAAGTCAACTTACAACCCAGTGTGTACTGCGGGGTGGAGAATCCAATGTATATCTTTATAGGGGAGCACATGTTCTTCCATAAAGCAATATCCCTAGTCCCCTTCTTTTTTTAAGTGATGTTGATCAACTGTAAAGCAAAACCCAAAATGTTTCAAAAACTAAAACTTTCTGAGTGCTGTTTACACATGCTATAACTTAAAAATTCAATGCCATGAAATATTTTTCATGAAAAAGATTACTAATAAAACTATTATATGGAATTACTTTTAGAGTATGTGTACAAAGTATACGTGAAACAAATGTTCTGTTTGGAAAAAGGCCTTATCCCCAAGATTTATATATTGAAGTATCACCAATCCAAAATCCAAAACACTTTATGCCCGAAGCACTTCAGATAAAGAACACTTCAACTGCATCAGTGCAATACACTTTAAAGATCTGCCTACTTCACTTTAAAAAACCTAATTAAAGCTTGATACCTAATCAAAGTTGACACCCCATCTTTTAGTAGGATACCATACATTAAACAACTGGCTGTAAAATATGAGCAACATGCCTGCTTCTGAGGAGAATATGAAGTGGCTTAACTCCAATACACAAAGGCTAACTTTCAGACTATTTTTTTAAGTTCAGATTATGATCAGAATTCTTTAACAGGCAAGGATCTGTTAAATGTATTGTGCAAATGTTTCCATCAAAATGTTCAATTTTTATATTTTTATTTTAATGTTTTCTCATCTGTAATAGAAGACAGTTCTTATGTTGTCCTAAGCAAAGATCTCTAAATAGCACTTCCCTCTTTTTTTTTTTTTTTTGGCAGAACCTGGGATTGAACTCAGACCCTGGCACTTGCCAGGGAAGAACTTATTACACTGAGCCATCTCCCCAGCCCCAACACTTCCCTCTTAAAAGAACAAAAGCTCCACTCTGGTGCAGTGGCACAGACCTGTATTCCCAGTATCCTGGGAGACAAAACAGAAGGATGGAGGCTAACACAAGTAATTCAGAGACATAGCCCTGTTCCAATTTTTAAAAAATAAAAATAAAAAAGGTTGGGGATATAGCTGAATGGGAAGCCTCTGGGTCTAATCCCTAGCACCACAAATAAAACAAACAAGGGCTGCCTGATTCTAGATCTAAGACAGAAAGTGAGCCCAAAACCCCATGTCACACCAAAAGGAAGACAGGTATTAAACCCTTAGCACTGCATCATAAGTCTGAGTAAGCAGTCTGAATAACTTCTCTTTCACCAACCAAAGATCGACAATGTAAACATCAATAAGGATAATTACAAAAAGCAAAGCATATTCAATGTATTTAAATCCATGAATTTTGTAATGATACAAACAAAAAAAATGAATTTGTTGTATGTATAGGATTTCTCAACAGCGGCAGTGATGATATTTTATAGTAGGTAATTCTGTGCTTCCTAATACACGGTAAGATGTTCAGCAGCTTTTCTGGCCTCCAACCATCGAGTGACAGTAGCACTTCCCCTAGATTTTTTCTGACAACCAAAGAAGTGTCCAAATATTGGGAAATGTCCCTCAGCTGTCAACCAGCCATGGCATGTGCTAAGAACTCATTTTAAAATCTGATCATGAGGCTGAGGCAGAGTACTGCTTGAGTGAGTTGGTGGCAAGCTAAAAAATACTCCTGCTTAAATAAATAAGCCTAAGCTTTTTTAAAAAAAATAAATAATAAAAACTGGTAAAATACAGAGAAAGATTAAGCAATGGTCCTATCTTTCCCGTATGAACTATACCCTAGTGTAACCAAAAGCCAAGTGAAGGAAATTTCTTTTGACACAAGTATTCCAGCTGAAAAATTAGGAAAAAATATAATGGGCTGAGGCAATAAGCATCAGTGATTGCTACTATCCCAAGAGGAAATATCCAGACTATTCATACCCTCCATTAGTGCATTAACTGGACTTGGACAAAAACACAAAAATAAACCAGGCATGGCATCATATGCTAGGAACCTCAGCAATTAGGCAGGGGAGGCAACAGGATCTCAAGTTTCTTTTCCACCTGGGCAACTTAGTATGACACTGTCTCAACATGAAAGATGAAAGAGAGCTGGGGATGTAACTCAGTGATACAGCACGCCTGATTCAATCCCCAGTACCTTCCTATACACACCCAGAATCTCACTCTTACCAACCATCTAACCAACAAATTATGATAAATACAAGAGACAATGAAACATGTTAAACAACACTGATGCAGTCAGCAAAACCCAAACTGGAGGGAAACATATTACTGAGTGTCTTCAACCACCACAATAAAATGCATAGAAAAAAGAGGTGAAGATTAAAAGACATCAACCATTTGTAATGCACTCATTTTAGATACGGACTCAAACTCATATATGTAACAATACTTTTATTATTTGTATTAAATGTATTCATATGTGTATATATTTCAAAGAAGTGTGAACCCAAGGAAACTTTGTGTGTGTGATCTCTGCTCCCAGAAGCTAAGCAGAGCAGGGCCTGATCAGTATTTGAATGGGAGACCACCCCAACACAATAGGCGCTGTTGTTTCAAATATTTCTTTCCATGCTGGGCATGGTGGTACAGCACTCTCATCACAGCACTCTGCAAAGCTGAATTAGGAAGATTCCAAATTCAAGCCTAGCCTACACAACTTACTTACCTAGCACAATCCTGCCTCAAAAAGTTAAAAAGGGTTGGGGCTGTAGTTTAGTGTGAAGGCCCTTGATTCAATCCCCAGTGCTATCAATATACAGAGATATATACATTCTACCTTCTATCTATGTAAAGAATCCCAATCATAAAGACACATACTCAAATACAGATGAATTGGTGTAGCTGCAATGTGCTTCAAAGTAACCCAAGACTCAAGGAGAGTGTGAGAACACAGGCAGAATGAGCTTGCTGGTGAGCTGGTAGGAGCTGGTTAAGGAGACAGTACAAAAGGAGCAAAGAGAGCCCTTCAAACTAAGGACACTAGTTTTAAATGTTTTTTTTTTTTTTTTTTTTTTTTTTTTTTTGTCTTTTTGAGACAGGGTCTCACTATGCAGTTCAGGCTGGCCTCGAGCTCACTTTGTAGCTCAGGCTGGTCTCGAACTCACAACAATCCTCCTGCCTCAGCCTCCCGAGTGCAGGGATTACAGGCATGCGCCACCACGCCCGGCTTAGTTTTAAATGTTTTTGAAATTTTCTACAGCAAAGTTTTCTTTTCAAGAGCAAGCAAACAGAAAAGAGCACCAGGCCTGACCTACCTGACAGGATTAAGTTACTCTGAACAAATGAGAAATGTTATACTTAGATGATTACTAAGCTTTTTCTCTGTAATAGGATAGCTAACAGGTGAATAGTGCTTTATCTTCCATTTAATTTTCTTAAAAGAACATAATAAACTGAACACTAATGGTAATGAAATATGAATGCTACACTTCTTTTCTATTCTATAGGGATTCTATTCATGACATCATTCAAATGAAACTTCATCAAATGGATAGACACCTTCATAAAAATGGTAACTAAAGTGCCTGGTTATTAACAAGAAAAGATATCAAGATGTTCCATGTTCAGAAGGTTATTACTAACTGGGAGGGGCTACATTGTGCTCCTTTTAATGAAATTTCAATACACATATAAGTTTTAAGTTTATGTAGATGGAAAAGCCTGGAACCCTAATCTTAGACTATTGGAACTATATTTTATTTTGTTCCTTGTCTGTACTACCTAATATGACTACCTAATATGTTAATATAACAGATATGCCTATCCTATGTAACAAAAAGCGTTAGACATTCAGGTTTGTATAAAAATTCTTATCTAAATATTCCCTTAACTTCCTTACCCCGTTTTGTTGCAACCTCCCAAGAGCTGGGATTACAGGTGTGCATCACCATGCCCAGTCTCAATTGTTGCCTCATTGCACCCTGGAGGCGGGGCCAGAATGGCAGACCTGGGATTGAACCCAGGCTGCTACACCTGCTTGCAGGCCCTTTAATCCACTGAGCTATTTGGACAGTACTAAAATTCAGTAGGATTTTTTTCTTGATATGTGTGTGGCTCAGGCTGCCTTAAGAGCAGATCTGGGGATCAAACCATAATCTCTTGCACCTGACTGGGTTTGCCAGAACAGGCGCTTAAATAACTGAGCTAACCTGAAGCCCCCTGAATATTTTATGTAAAATGTAGATACATTTTATTTATTCACTTATTCACCAATCAACTCTTGAATTGCTTTCAATAAGGCATGAACATGGATATCCAAAAAACTGCTCAACTCTCTGCTTTCAATTTCTTTAGGGACATATACCTAGAAGTGGAAGTGCCAAATTCCAAGAAAATTCTATGTTTAATTTTTTGAGAATTACTATTCTACTTCCACAGCAGCTACAGCATTTTGTACTCCCAACAAAGCAATTTCTCTTTGCCAAGAAAAAATAGAAAGAAAAGAAAGAATTGCTGAATAAACAATAAAATACTTGGACTCACAACTTTAACTGTCATCAGTGTCTATTAAATAGAGTCATTATACCAAGTGCCTTAAACTATGTCCAGTTTAGGAAACTCAGAGTTCAATGGATGATTATTTTCACAGTTTATTCAGTTCACCCTCATCATCAATCATGTCACAACATATATAGCAAGACAATTAGAAGAAATCATAAAAGTTATGTCATTTGTGTCACGAACTTCAAGCCTCATTACACGTATTAAGAGCCACACAAAAACTTACAGCAGCAAAAGTGAACTAAATCGCATGCACTTTTAATTAACACAAGGCCTCACATGTAATGTAGATCAGACATATGGAGCTGAGGAGATAGCTCAGTGGAATAAGTGCTTGCCTGGCAAGCACAAGGTCCTGAGTTCTATTTTTTTGGTACCACCAAAGGAGAAAAAAAAAAAAAAGATTAGACATAGGACAGCTTGACCTAAAAGCCTAACTCCAAGACTACTTTTATTTTAGTTCCTTCTTCTACTGTTCATATTTGATGTTTGTTGTTTCATTTAGTTTCTTTGTTTAAAGAGCTAATCGTTTAAAAGAACAGAATTTCCACGAGATCATTAATAGCTAAAAAGCCACATAAGCTTTTCCCTCAGGAAACTCATGGATAGGGGTTAGAGTCAATGTCAGTCTCTTTCTTCCTGGTCTTCCTCAGCTAAAAATACCTTGAAGAAATCATCAACAGATCCTTCTTGTGGAGTTAACCTATTACTTCTCTTCCAAGCAATCATGACAATTCCCTTCAAAAACCCAACACTTTGTTTGAACAGATAATATTGTGGGCTCAACGTGAAGGCCAGAGTAATTCATTTAGAACATGAAGAACATTCTCTGCCTCATAAGAAGAAATCTTGATAGGATTTCCTGTTCTGATTTGAATTAGTCCAAGAGCATATTGTACTTTCAACGCACATGCTCACGTGTTCACATAAACACTCTTCAAAGAAAGAAACAAAGAAAAATGCTCTGCACAATTGGTCATAAGAAAAACTGGAAGGTATATGAGAAACTATCAACATTTCATAAATCAAACTCACTGCTTTTTAAATTCTCCAATTATTCAGGCCTTCTTGCCAGCTGACATGACCTGTGACCAAGATTCACTTCAGTTATACAGATGGGCCTAATGATGAACATAAACAATGTTCCTTGTGCTTTTTTACATCCTGACTCTGGCTCTCAACATACATCTTTCCAAAATAAACAGTCCACCCTCACTTTCTCAAATATCCCTAACTGTGACATCATAGCCTTCATCACAGTATAGTTACATCATCAATCATACATTTAAGAGATAACTCATTCCCAGAAGTCAATTTTCTGTTTCTCCTAGATTCCCTCTCACCGCTCCACCCATCCAACCCAGGTGCTTTCTTGGGAGGAAGTACAGTTCCACTACCTGGAGCTATACCTTTCTTCCCAGTCATTTTCCCCACATCCCCTCAGTTTCTTCACCTGTGTCTGACTAAAGGGTTTCTGTAGTCTATGGCTCTGCACCTGGCTTATGAGGATTTCATGTGTCAGTCTTACTATTTTTAGCAACCACTTAGACAACAGTTAGTTTTTTTTTCTCTTACTCTATTCTGAAGAAACAGGACCCAGCCTTTGACCCTATGAGGCCCCATAATCTCGCAGCCATTAGGCAAAAAAAAAAAAAAAAACTCCAGGAAAGAACCAGACCTTGCAAATGCTTCTCGCTCCACTAGTACTCCTGAGGATCTTATCAACAGGAAACAAAAGCCCTATACTGCTATAATGAAGTATCTGGCTTTTATTTTCTAATTAGAAAAGCCCAAAGATTGTAGCCCAGGGAACAGCTAAATATTTAGAATGTTAAAGAAATTACTAAGACCCAACAGCCCACCGCCACCCCACCCCTACCCCACCCCCACAGCCCTGTTGTTTACCCTGAACATTTCAGAAGAAAAGTTTGGTGGCCAAAACGACAGCAATGGAGATGTACAAGCACCCGCTGAGACCTCCCTCTCCTGAAGTGCAGTCTGACCATTTTGGGGAAAAAATAGGAGCTGTTGTGTTTACAGATAAACGCTGCCCTCAGCTCATATCCCAGGACAGACACCAAAACAATACAGACACATCTGATTCCAGGACATTCACATGGCTTCAGGAAAGGCCTGGATGCTACTACCGTATGCTCCAGAATTAACTTCCCTTTCTAAAGTTCTCATTCTTTCAAGCTGCCAGCAGCCACTTTCAATTCAACCTCCTGATTAAGGACATGCTCACAATATGGGGGGGTAGCTATTTTAAAATACAGGCATTTAATTTTTGCTTATTTTGGCAGATGAAATACACTACATGCTTCAGAACTTAAATCATCGGCACACTTGCCACCCCAGCAATGTGTCCCCCACCCCAAAAACTTTAACGCTGCTTCAATTCTGAGCCATCATCAAAAGTTCAAGGAAAGGCTGTCCACTGGATCTCTGCTCCCCAATCCCTCAGCATAGGCAGTGACAAATTCTGAAAACTCAACCATGAAATTTTCTTTCCTACTCCCCATTTCCATGGCTGCTTAGAAAGGGTTTGAAATAAGCTTAGGATCAAAACAAATTATTGATAACAGCACTCAGACTTCCACACTCACCTGACAGGGGTCAGGCACTCAGTTGCCAAAGTATGCCCAGCCAGGAATGTGAATCCTGCTCCTCTGTTTTCAGCTCCTGAATATTTAGAAAGAAAGATGCCTAAGAATGAGACCACTGACAGGTCTCTAACAGAAATGCTTCAAAATCATTTCTATACTCTTTAACCTCCTTCCCCAGAGACGTGACCCTCCCCAAACTTGGCTGGCAAGTTGATGTCATCAGTTGGATGAAGATTACAGGTGACTGCGCTGATTTCCAGCGCACTGACAGTGAAATCAGCCACTTACAAACTTCTAACTTCAAACGTGTCGAAGGCTGGAGCTAAGGGAAGTGTTCGGCAGATCCCAAAGCACTTGTTTCCCTGTGTAAGCCAAGTATAGGAAACGTGCATCCTCACCTGGCAGGAGCCTAGTCCAGATTTCTTCCCTCACCGCTCCCCCAGTTTTCTTCCGTTTTTTAAAACCCTCCCCACACGGGCCCCACGCATGCATCACTCCCTCAACCTCTGCGCCGCGCGAGAGGCTACATTTTTAGAAAGACTGTTTCCTTCATCCGATTTCAACATATAACACCCTCTCAAACACCCTCAAAATTAAAAAAAAAAAAAAAAAAAAAAAAAAAAAAAAAAAAAAAAAAACCTATCTCCAGCAGCTGCTCCAGCATTTTCCAGTTTGGAGGAGTGCCATTCCAGTTCAGAATGGGGAGCCCTCAAAGCCAAGCATTGGACTCGAGGACGTTTGGGTATTTTTACAGCCACATGAGACCAACCCCCCAAAAAACGCCTTCAGCGAAAGAACCCCAAAACACATGCCAAGTGCATGCATATTCACCAAGAACTCACAGGGCAAAAACTTCTGCGCCGTGGGGCAAGAATTCCCTAACGCCCTCTTCCCGGCCCCAGCCTCTACCTTAGTGCCCAGGGAGCCACTCCGGTTTGGGGGAGCAGGACGAGGAGAGGGGTTAGCAGCCGCTGGGTAATCCCATGTCCGCGAAGAGTGAGCTCGTTCCGTTAGGATGGAAGCGGAACACCCACACCTCCTCCCGGCGTGCGCTTTCTCTCTCTCCGCCCCCTACCTCCTCCTCCTCCACCACCACCACCTCCTCCTCCCTCTCCTCGCCTCGCCTCCCACCCCAGAGAGCTTGAGGAAACGCTTCAGCAGAACATCCACATGGTTACTGCACTTTGAAGCGGCAGTCTGCAGCTTATATAGGCCGGGAAGATCCCTGGGCAATGTAGTCCAAGTTCTGGGCCGCGCTGGCGCCCTGAGCTGCTGAGAGAGACTACAATTCCCAGAAGTCCCTGGGCCCCCGGGCTGGGCTCTAAATAGACGCGCGCGGGGACGAAGGAAGGGGTGTCCTGTAGGCTGAGGGTTGGTAGGTCGTCGTTGGTCGCTTCTGCTAGCTGCTGGACTTGGAGTTGGTGACCCAAAGCCAACCCCAAACCCTGGGGACTCTTCACCGGCTGCCCCCACGTTCCTTGAATCTAGGTGTCACTGGGAAGAGGGAGGAGCTCGGGTTTCTGCTTTGAGAAGTTTTGGGGAGTTGTTACCCACCCCAGCTCCTTGTGTTCCGAGCCAAAAATTTCAGCAATCCGAAGCACAAAAAGCCGCCAGTGTTTGCGGTAAAGGGATTGAAAGCTTGAAACTGACTTTATTTAATCTGCTCTACCTTGGCTAGTGTTTACATGCAGAACCTTTAAGTGTGCAGTCGACGGTCCACGCGGGCGGAAACACGGGCAAGTTGCGTGAGCGCTCGGGTTACCCGAACTGCGTGTGTCTTTCGTTGCCCAGTGGGGGTAAACGCATGCCTCTCCCGTGCGCAGATGAAGCCTTGTAATTTCCCAACGCTGCGATTGGAAGGCGGAAAGTAACAAGAAACTGTAACCTCAGTCTTGACCCTGTTTCTAGCAGCTCCTCTGCTTCTGGAAATGTTTTAAGTAAATAAATAAACCGCAAGCCAGAAAAATAGGTTCTAAGAGAACCACTCACTCGGATGTGTGCGGTCCACCTCCTCCAGCACCTCTAACAGGGCACCGAGGGTGAAGTGGATTTCAAACTACTACCAAGTAGTGTCTGGGTTCCCAGCCCGCAAGGTGTCCTGAACTTTGACTTTTGAAAAAAGGGGAAAGGTTTCTTACTTCTGAGGCAAAGTCAGCCGGCTGCCCTTCCTGCCTGCAATGACGTGTATTTATTCCACAAATGTTTTCTTGGGTGCCAGCCACCCAGGAAATGATGCCAGCCGCCTCATAAGATCTCCTAATAACAATAGTAATAATGATAAACTGATTTTATTGAGGCCAGACCACTTACACTTTTCGTGCATGGTACTATTGAGTTTTACGAAGTCTAGATATTTTTTTGCCTGTGTTTGACAGCTGTACCTACTGCAGAGAGCTCAGAGAAATCAGGTAACTTCCCAAGATGACACAAGTCCTTGTAGCCTGGATTCTAGTTCTGGCCTATAAGTGAACTAAGCCCTTATCTTTGGGAATAACCGCGTCCCCGCCTCATTAAATGCCTTCCCCTATTTTAGGAGCAGTCTCTGAGCCCTTGGGCAATTCATTTTCATCTTTGTCCCAGTTTTCCCATGTTAGAATGGGAGATATTCAGAATTGCCTACGTCCAATCTTGATTGAAAGAAGATCTTTGCTTGAAGAGTCTTGTGTAACTTAGGAACAAATTAGGGAGGAATCAAACCATAATTATTACTGACATAATTCCCAAACTAATAATAATTTCTGACATTTATTGGATGTGTTCCTTGCCAGTTATTGTTCTAAGCCATATATATGTGGTTTTTTTTTTTTTTCTTTTCCTACTAATGAAACATTTTTAACCTATGAGAAAACAGAGGTATAGAGATTACTTCCCCAAGTGACTTGGTTACCTGACTCCTGAACCCTTGACCTTAACTTACAATCCATTGCCTCACTGACATAAGCATGTGCATTGTACTGAACTGCTTATATTTAACACCAATCCAGAAAAGCTCTGAAGTTAACGAAGTTTGGGTTCATTATATTCACACTTTCCCCTTCTTTCCCAGTACAATCCCCTGATCACTGGGCACTAAAGCCTGGTGCCTCCTGTTTCAAGCTACTCCTCCCCATCTGCCTACAACAAAGGAGTCCCATCTGCCTGCTCTTTTCCTCCTCTCATTTTTCTTACACAAAATCAATCTAATTTTCAAATGATATCTTACTCTATCTTGCAAGCAAATTCATTTAACTAGTAAGTAGTGAGGAATAGTTATTGCATGTGCTTTTAACTCAAAAAACCAACTTTAATAGGAACTTTAATATAGGCCTTCTGAAAAATTCTTGGTCACATTTAAGAGCCAGAATTGGCCAGTTTTTATTCTTGCCATACAGTGGACACTTTCCCTGATGTGTTTTATCCACTTTCTTCCTTCCCACAACAGAAGTTTGAAAGTAAGGATTCCCTACTTTCCCTAACCCCTCTTGACTTAGCCTTCATTTGCACATTGAGGAAATGTATTTTAAAAAAAGTTAAAACATTTTAAGGAAAGGTGTGCAAAGCATACAGCAGGTACACTTTGTACCCCACTTACATTGTAACCTGTGCTCTTTGCTTGTGTGACACACAGTTCTATTCAACATTTTGCAAGTTTTAGAATCTGCTAGGTCGCTAGAAAGTAATTTCGGTAATTTTACTATTATGTGAAGAGGTTCCTACGAGGGTGTACAATTGATGATGAATGTCAAAAAGGGTCACTTGCACATTCATTCTCTATTATCAGTACTGGGAAGGAAGTTGCTATTTACCATCTTTTTTCACTGGAAAAATTTTGTACACCTGCATTTAGGCACTTAAGATGTGACTACTTTTAGCTGAGATGTAAAATACACATTGAATTTCAAAGATTTAGTACAGAAAAAGCAAAATGTCTCATGAATAATTTGTATATTAGGCTGAGGATGTAACTGGTAGAATGCTTGCCTACTATGCACTAAGTCCTTCATTGGATTGCCAGCACTTAAATAAGAATTTGTGTGTTGATTATATGTTGAAAGTATAATGTTTTAAGTATATTGTACTAAATAAAATAGGCTATTTAAATTAATTTTTCTTGTGTTTACCTTTAATGTGGCTACCAGGAAATTAAAAATTACATATGTGGCTACATTGATCTAGAAAACCGACAAGCTGATTCTCCACATTACAATTCATGATGATGACCAGCAGGGAAAAGCGTCACTTAGGACTTTGTCCTTGAAATGCCCATATAAGAAAGTCAGAGGACTTTGCAAAGATAGTATAACACTATAGACTGAGCAGAAGTCTGAAAAAGGTCTAAAACTACCACACCGGTCTACCTCCAGGGAAGCCCTACAAATAGAAACAGGTGTTGTCAGCAGCACCCAGCTGAAAACAGCAACTGAACTCATCTGCCTAGAAGCCCATCTCCATCAAGTGCTGTCCTGATTAAAAGAGCAAGATGCACTAGAGCAAGCAGGGCTCAGAAAAAGTAGGCTTGACATGCAGCCCCACCCTGAATATCTAGGGGTGTGTGTGTGTGTGTGTGTGTGTGTGTGTGTGTAGAGTAATGCCACTAATCCTTGCTTTGCCAATCCAGCGGGTAGGTTTTAAGACACAAAGGACTTTGAAAGCTCACCTGGGTTAGACCAAAGTAAGAACATTATCAACAAGGACAGAGAAAATTTTGAAGGGTCCTGATATAGTACTCACCTCCATCCCAAACCTTAGGTTATTGGAACCACTCTGTTCCTAATGTTCTCCTGGGCAACTTCCCACAAGTATAAAAAATGAGCCTTGAGTGCTTTGGTAAGTAGCCTCTCTTAAGTCACTCTTTTTCTGCTCTTGGGGCTTGAGATCAGAGTCTCAAGTGTGTTAGGCACTACACCACTGAGCTGTACCCCTAACCCATTTTATTTTATTTTATTTTTGTATTTTAGTAAGGGTCTATAGGGTCTCACTACACAGATCGGACTTGTAGTGATCCACCTATGTGCAGCCTCCCAAGCACTGGGACTACAGGGGTGTGCCACCACACTCAGTCTCCATTGCCATCTCAGAGCACCCCAGGGGCGGGTCAGCAATGAACTCCAGGGATCGAACCCTAGCCACTGCATCTACCTAAGCAGGCACTTTAATCCACTGAGCTATTTGGCCAGCTCTTTTATTTTATTTTAGACATGTTCTCAGTAAGTTGCCCAGACTAGTCTAGAACTTGTGATCCTCCTGCATTATTCTCCAGAATAGCTGGGATTACAGGCAGCTAAATCACTCTTAAATGGCAAGACAGTAGTTCCAAAAACTAAGACATAGAATTCAAGCTGGGTTTTGGTACTGACTACCTGGTATGATAAGCTGCCATTTACCATAAGAAAGATTAGTAAAGAGAGAGGGCTACCTAGTTATAATATTATTGTAAAGCTTCTGTGGTGAAGAGATGGAGTCACAGTCCTCCAACAGTTGTGTAAGTACAACACCCACCACAGCTCAACACTGACATTCCAAATTTTAGCATCATTCCTCCAAGTTTCTTATACTAATCCCCCAAAACTGATCAAGACCTTATAGAACTTGAATATCTTTCAGCTCCATTTTCCTATAATTTTTGTCTCACTAGCCCAAAACACTCTTTGAGATAGGAACTGAGTATTATTGTTAGGTATCAAAAAATAATATTCAGAATTTGCTACCTAACTATTAAGATGATAAGAGCAGCCAGAAGAAATGACCTCTAGACACACTACATTTTTCCAGTAAATGGAAAAATGTAACTGGTATTCAAAGGCTGGAGAGAGAATAATTTAGTATGGAGCTAGAAAAAGTAGGGTGTTTTCTAAGTGCAGGCTTTGGGTACCCTGTGTTGCTAAGGGAAAATGTCAGTAAGTAGAGGCCCTATTTTTCTTGTCCTAACACTGAAGTGAAAAAGAGACTTGTGAGAAACCTTGTGACTAGAAGACTTGTAGACGAATTGTCAAAGACTTAAGAACAGGAAGACAGAATAGTAGCTACAAAAGAATGCAAGACTTGGGTTGGGTGTGTAGCTGAGTGGCAGAGGACTTGCCTAGCTTCCACAAGGCCTAAGGTTTGACTCAGCACTGAAGAAAAAAGAAAAAAGAAAGAAAAAGAGCAAGTAGGGAGTACTACTGTATGCCATAGGGAAGTGGCAGCTAGATATACCATCTCTGATGGCAAAAGGCTCAGTATTTTTGAGACTCATGTAAGTAAATAAAACGAACTATAGATTTCTTACTCATTGTTTTCCTGTAAATCATAAAACATGCAGAGCCAGAGATTTATTAGCAGCTACACATTTTAACCCTTCTGCTGCTTCCCAACTGCAAGACTTACCATAAATTATTCCAGTAGACAACTTAGGTCTAGAGGCTTAACTTGCCTCCAGACTAGCCTTCCATACATTATTGAAAAAAATCTACATTTAACTTTTTAGGTAAAATGCAAACCAAGCTAGTTACTGCAACTATGCAACATTTGTATCAGTAGTCTCCACATTTTGAATAATTCTATTTTTTTGAAAATTATCAGAGCCGGGCGTGGTGGCGCAGGCCTGTAATCCCAGCACTCGGGAGGCTGAGGCAGGAGAATTGTTGTGAGTTTGAGACCAGTCTGAGCTACACAGTGAGCTTAAGGCCAGCCTGAACTGCATAGTGAGACCCTGTCTCAAAAAGACAAAAAAAAAAAAAAAAAAAGAAAAAAGAAAATTATCAGGGCCAGGGAGAGAGGTCAGTGGAATAAATGATTGCCTGGCAAGTGCTAGGTCCTGAATTCAATCCCCAATAGCACAAAAAAGAAAAAAGAAAAATATCTTTTTAGGGTCTTTACATATCAATCCAAGAAGCAAAAGGAATTATACATGAGGAAGGAGTAGTGAAGTTTTTGAGCATTTTTTCCAGGCTTCTTCATGACCAAGGGCCTAGTCACCAACCCAAGCACTAAATTCTAATTTAGTTACCAATGAAAAAGAACACTTTCATTCCCTATGCTATGTCTGTGCATACGGATTCAAACAAACTGATTGCTTTCTCTTCCACCAGTTAGTTTCGTTCCAATGTTGTTAACAGTATTCTCCACTAATTGTCCTAGACAGTGGTGGTGAAGCTATGGCATGCATACAAGCCATGTCACCCAAGCAGCTGAGTATCAGATGTTCAGGTTTACAGCATTGGCACTTTGCAGTAAATAAGTGGGTTTTGCATCACAGTTTGTACTCTCAGTCGCAGAAAGGTTTGCTCTCACCATCCTAAGATATGGGTAACCTGTGTCATGAATTCAACCCAGATGAAGAGTTTAAGGTTGATCCTTCATGAAACAAATCAATTGTAGTAGTTAGAATCAGCCCAAGAAGGAGGAACTGAATAGATGGAGGGTTGGAGGAGCCATCCAGAGATACTGTGTGACTTAATTAAGAGCCTGCTATCAGTACTAAAATGATACTTAACAGGCATCTACCTACTCTCTACCCAGCTGCTGGGTACTGAGGACAATGGAGAGATAGAGAAGATAGTGTTTCTGCCTTTGTTTTGTCACTACACTCTTTTTCAGAGGAATTTCAAATGTGGTACTCAGAGGATAACAAATAGGAAGATGGCTGCTTTTTACTCATAGGTTGCAGTCATGAGCTGGTCTTGGGCATCACTACTTCCTTAACTCTCATACTGCTTTATGTAGACAGCAGCTGTGACCAAGGTGCTGTTAAGTCCCCTGACGTTGTGCCTCACTTCGCTGCCATCCGAGTGGGCACGTCTCTCCTCACAGTTCTCCATTGAAGATTCATATAATCAAGACGAATTCCGAAACTTTTATATTGAAATAGAATATGATAAGCGAGGAAAGAAGTTTTTGAGTAGTTTCTCTAATCAATTCCTTGCTCACATAAGCCATTTCAAAATTTACATTTATAATTATGTTACCTCTTAGGAGGAAGAAAAGGAAGAGATAGAAAAGTACAGTAGATCTATTTTAAAAACCCTAGAGGCAGCCAGGCGTGGTGGCACATGCCTGTAATCCCAGCACTCGGGAGGCTGAGGCAGGAGGATTGTTGTGAGTTCAAGACCAGCCTGAGCTACAAAGTGAGCTTAAGGCCAGCCTGAACTGCACAGGGAGACCCTGTTTCAAAAAGACAAAAAAAAAAAAAAACCTAGAGGCCCACTTCAACAGCTGAAATACTTTAAGAAATGGATAAGACTGGCTACGCTTGAAACAAATGACCATTCTGCAAAGATAAGTGTTCATTAACAAAAAAATTTAAATAAGCGTGCATGCTCTTAGCATCAGAAATTTTTAAAAGCATTTAAAATAATTAATACATCTACTAATTTCTGTGATCCTAATATATTACTTTGAACATGAGGAAGAAAACATTGCAAAAAATGTAGTTTAAAGCTTTTACATGTTTGCTGTGCATAGTGTACACACCTGTAATCCCAGCACTCAGGAAGCTGAGGCAGAAAGATCCCCATGAGTACAAGGCCATCTTGGGTTACATAATGAGTTGAAGGCCTGAGCTATATAAAGAGATGTCTCAAATTATAAAAATAAAAAATAACCTCCATGTAGTAGCAATTAAATATGCTTATTCTTTCCAAATTAGAATTTTATTTAAATGTTAGTTTTGTTGGTCTTTAATATTGTTTTGTTGGTATGAGAAATTGAAGTCAGGATCCTGCACTTGCCCAATAGACACTTATGCCACTGAACTATATACCCTATTTTTGTTTTTTAGACAAGGTATTAGTATGTAGCTCAAACTAGCCTTGAACTCATGATCCTTCTGCCTCAGTTCCTGAGTGTTGGAATTTTAGGTGTGCACCACTGTCCCTGATAGTTCATGTGAGAATTTGTTAATTAATTTTAACTTGTGTGTGTTGTTTAACAATTATTTCACTTTCAGGAAGAAAAAAAAACTATATATATATATATATATATATATATATATATATATATATATATGTATGTATGTATATATAATTTCCTCTGATTTTGGCTGGAGAAACAGAGTAAAATGTTATCAGAAATCTTTGTATTACATTCACTGTCCTTGCTTTTTTTTTTTAATGTGTACATTCTGACCCCAAATCAGTAATAGAAACTAGGTTCTTAGATTAAATTGGCCTTTATTCTCCTCCACTTATTTTCAGAACATGTCACAAGGGAAGAGGCACCAATGTTAAAAAGAAAGTGGAAAGAGGCTTCTTATAACACTAACCTATTTTGAGTAGAATTATGAATAAATAGTGGCCTGAGTTGAAGGCCTGAGCTATATAAAGAGATGTCTCAATTCATACTACAAGGTAAAGGAAATAGACACTTTTCATATACTTTATGAAATAACTTTTAATCCAGGAAAAATTTGATTCATTTTAGCCATTATTTTGTATTATCTCATTTAAAATGTGGTAAGTACAGAAAAATCTTGAGGAAGTACTATTGTTTGCCTTACAAATCTATTTTTGAAAGAAAAAAATCATGGACTTCTACCATTGTCACATAAAGAAGCATCCAATTGAGGAGTTGTAGAAAGATTTTTTTTTTGTCTTTTTGAGAGAGGGTCTCACGGTGCAGTTCAGGCTGGGCTTAAGCTCCCTTTGTAGCTCAGGCTGGTCTCAAATGTAGAAAGATTTTTGCTCATTGAATAAGGCACTATCTTAGAGATCTGTATTTGGCAAATATTGGCACCCATAAAGCATTCAGCAACAAATATATTTAGTGTCATGGTTAGTTTCTTCTCGTTGCTAGGATAAAAATACCCAACACCCAAAATTAAAGAAGTAAAATTGTATTTAGCTCACAATTTGTGGAGTTTTCAGCCCATACTTGGCTGGCTCCAAGGCAGAGTGGCACATAGCAGAGGGCAGCAGGTGATAGCAGCAGAAAACAGCAAATAAATAAATTAATTAATTTTTAAAAATTAACAGCAAAAAGGGAAGGGCAGCAATAAGCAAGCCTCTTTACTTCCCTTATGTTGTATGCAGACTGCCCACCTCCAGGTTGTGTGTAGTACTCACACCCAAAATCCCAGCATTGAACCTTGAATCAATCAAAAACTCTGGAAGCCTACCCCATGACTGCATGAGGCTTTGGAGAGATATCTAGACACAAGCTATAGTGTTTTGGCAGTATTTAGAATGCCAATGTGGATTTTTTAAAAATTTCTGATCATAAGTCCTTTGATCCCCTGGGTCCCCCAGTTTATACTGGTGCTTGGTAAATAGTGGATATATAATATATATTTATTATATAAATGAGTCTAATCAGTATATTTCTTAGTCTCATATACCTAGGATATCTGTGTTTCAAGGGTTAGATAAAATGACAATGGAGATCTTGAATGTATTTTAATAAAACAAATGGCAAGGGCAAATAGAAGCACGGAAGCAACACCCAGGATTTGGAGGCAGGTTTGTATTACAATGATGGGCACTTATCAGGATCATTTCTAAAATGTCAGGCCCAGAAGGCTCAAGGAAAGAGGTTTTATGAGATTGCAAATGGGGAAGTATAGAGGTAAAGTATTTAACTGTCTCTGGTTCTTACAATGTGCATCTCAGTGGCCAGCTATGTATCACAGTGATCAGCCATCTCATTCTAGGAGCCAGAAGCAACCAGAACTACAAGAGAACTATTACCTGGTCAACTAAGAAACTAAAGGATACTGACGGGGATTTTTGTCATTTTCCATTACATGGTAATGGAACTAGGTAGCTATGTTCTTTAATATTCAACTATTTACATTAAGAAAGCTTTATTCATTTTAAAAACTTTATAAAATTAAGATACGAGCAATACTAATTAATAAGTTACTTGTATCCTAGACAAGCTAGACTTCAGAGGCCTGCTATACCCCAAAAAGAGGGAAATCAAAATGCCTGGACTTCCATTCTTAGGTATGTGTGTGTCTATCCAAGATAAATGAAAACAGATCATTCACATTAAAGTTGGTATGTGAGTGGTCATAGAATAATTATTCATAAAAGGCAGAAAGTGAAAATAACTTGTGTTGACCAACCGATAAATGGATTGATAACATACAGAATTATTGTAAAATGGAATATTATTTAACTGTAAAATGAACTATTGATGCATGAGTTATTTTTCAAACATAATAAGCACATAATAAGTGTTAGCTATTACCAATTAGTGAAAGACATTAGTCATCCACAGACTACTGTGGTATATTTTACCACATTTATGGTGCACCCAGGCCCCATTTCAGCACCTTATATATAGCATGCCTGTGTGAAAAAATGGCCTGAGCCAAAGTATTGCTCGTTAGATTAACTAGAAAAAATAGGGAGACAGAAAAAATTGCTATGAAACCTGAATATTTCAGGTCATAAAACTTGGGTGAGCCGTATACAAATTATAATAATGTAAAAGCAAAAATAACTATAAGGGAATGCAAGAAGTTAGGTACTGAAAGAAGAATACAGAAAAAGATGGAGGAGATGTCCTGAAGAAAATTGAGGAAGAACCTAGAACTGCCCAAATTCTAGATAGTCTGCAGATCTAATCCCAATCTGGTGGAACTATGCTACCAGCATTGAGCCATTGCCACCAAGTACAGAGGACTCGGGGTGCTACGGTCAGGCCGCAGAAGTTCAACACCCATGCACAACCTTTGTTCACTGGTTAACTTCTTGATAACAACCACTCATTCTGGAGTAAGATCAAATATCAGTGTTTTAACTTAAATTTCCAGGGATGTAGATTTTTTTTTTAGGGGGATGGGACACCGGGAATAAAACTCAGGATCCCATGTTTGTCAGATAGAAGCTGATGCCACTGAGCTATGTCTTTACTGATTGTATATCTTCATCTGAGAAATGTCTGTTCATTTCAGATGTCCTGTTTTATTGAGTCTCTAAATTTGGGACATCTAATTTTTAAAATTCTTTGTATATTCT
Source organism: Ctenomys sociabilis (assembly GCA_004027165.1). Lineage (NCBI taxonomy): Eukaryota > Metazoa > Chordata > Mammalia > Rodentia > Ctenomyidae > Ctenomys > Ctenomys sociabilis. The sequence goes on from PVKA01002181.1 coordinate 106,196, forward strand.
AGATATTAGTCCTATGTCTGAGGGTTAGCTGGCAATTTTTTTTTTCCTGTTCTATACGTTGCCCCTTAATTGTATTAATGGTTTCCTTTACTGTGTTGAAGCTTTTTAATTTAATGTGTTCCATTTGTTGATTTTTGATATTATTTCTTGTGCAACTAAAATTCATTTCACCTATGTCTTTAAGAGTTTTACACACTTTGTCTTTCTAGCACATTTTGTTTCTATTTTAATATATATTTTGTCTTCTTGAGATAGGGTCTTGCTATGCAGTTTAGGTTGGCCTTGAGCTTTGTAACCCAGGCTGGTTTTGAACTCACAATGACCCTCCTGCTTCAGCCTCCCAAGTGATAGAATTACAGGCATGCACCATACCTGGCTTGTTTTATTATTTAGGTCTTTTATCTTTTTTTGTTTGAGACAGGGTCTCACTATGTAGTTCAGGTTGGTCTTGAGCTCACTATGTAGCCCAGGCTGGCCTCAAACTTATGGCAATCCTCCTATGATGGAGACCATGTTGAGGCAGCCGGAGTAGGCTTTAGAATTAATCAATTGGCCTTCTGTACTAACTTATCAGTTTGTCCTAGGCCTGTGTGACTTGTCCTGAGGAGCCAGCATCTGACGTGCAGAAACAGAACTCCCCATACTAATGGTCATGGTAGAGGCCCGTGATGGCCTGTGACACTATGACCTTGGTGAAGGCAAGACAACACCACAGCTGATGGCACCGCCTCTCCCTCACATTCTAGGAGCAATCATTGTCAACCTCAGAGATGAAACACTTCTCTCATTAAGCAAAGATTTACTGCTCGTAATGTCTTTGTTTTGTTTTCTCAAGGCTTTGCTTTCTTTCATTTATTTTTTGTTCTTTGCCTCAGCTATTCTTGCACTTCTCTGCATGCCTCCCCCCCACACACATATGATGTACCCAGTAAATAGTGGGCAATTTAAGAAATCTTTTTTTATCCTCAAGAGCTCTGGCCCTCCCGAACCCTCAAGTGCCATATTACTTTAGTCTATTTTCTTTTCTCATTCACCAGGCACTTGCCCAGCAATTCAGGAGGCTTCTGTCTCAAACTCCCTAGTGCTGCGATTGCAGGTGTGCATCAGCTCTCCTGGCTTAGTGAGAGATACATGCATGGTGGAAGTTATGGGCCTAGGTTCAGTCTTCACATGTGGATAGCCAGCTTTCCTAGCACCATTTGTGCTAGGAAGAGGCTATCTTTCATCCTGTGAAAGCATTTTGCTTCTTTGTCAAAGACAAGGTACTTGAATGCACCAGGGATTGTTTCAGCATCCTCTATTCTGTTACATTATCCACAGATCTGTTGTGGGGTGTGTGTGTGTGTGTGTGTGTGTGTGTGTTGCTAATACCATACTATTTTTTGTCTCTACCTTTGTAGCTTTTTTTTTTTTTTTTTTTTTTTTTTT
>PVKA01002181.1:107723-130045 GCA_004027165.1 Ctenomys sociabilis
TATCTTTCATCCTGTGAAAGCATTTTGCTTCTTTGTCAAAGACAAGGTACTTGAATGCACCAGGGATTGTTTCAGCATCCTCTATTCTGTTACATTATCCACAGATCTGTTGTGGGGTGTGTGTGTGTGTGTGTGTGTGTGTGTGTTGCTAATACCATACTATTTTTTGTCTCTACCTTTGTAGCTTTTTTTTTTTTTTCTTTTTTTTTTGTCTTTTTGAGACAGGGTCTCACTATGAAGTTCAGGCCGGCCTTAAGCTCACTTTGTAGCTCAGGCTGGTCTCAAACTCACAACAGTCCTCCTGCCTCAGCCTCCCGAGTGCTGGGATTACAGGCATGTGCCACCACGCCCGGCTTCATGTAGCATATTTTGAAATACAGGATCATGATGCCTTGTCCAGGTTGCTTAGAATTGCTTTTCCAATTCTAGGTCCCTTGTAGTTCCATTTCAATTTTAGGATTGCTTTATGTTGTTCTGTGAGGAATGCTACTGGTATTTTAATTGGGGTTGCCTATCCAGAAACAAGGGATAACTTTCCATGTCCTGATATTCTCATCAATCTCCTTTTTCATAGTATTGTAGTTTTCATTGTAGAGGTCTTTCACTTCCTTGGTTAGGTTAATTTCTAAGTATTTCATTTTTCTCCACGCTATTATGAAAGGTATTATTTCTCTAATTTCTCTCTTTGTGGGTTGTTAATGGTACTCAGAAATGCTATTGATTTTGAGATATTGACTTTGTATCCTGTTTTTTCTACTAAATTTGGTTAAGGGTCATCTATGTAGAGGATCATGCCATCTGCCAATAATGCTTTCTTCCTTTCCTGTCCACATTGTGTTTATTGTGTTCTGTTGTCTGATTTAGCTTATCTGATGTTTTGAGAATTATACTGAACAGGAACCATTGTTTTCTTTTCTTTTTTGCAGTACCAGGGATTGAACTCAAGAGCCTGCACTTGCTAGGCAAGCACTTATTCTACTGAGATATCTCCCCAGCTCATCCATTGTCTTCTTTCTGATTTTAGAGAGAGAGCTTTCAGTTTCTTTAATTTTCATTTAGTTTGATTTTGGCCATTTTTTTTCAGTACTGGGGACTGAACTCAGGACCCTGTGCTTACCAGGCAGTGCTTCTTCTACTGAGCTATCTCCCCAGGCCCCTGGCCATTGTTTTTTTAAAGATGCTGGGATTACAAGCATGTGCCACCATGCCCGGCTCTCTAATGTATTTAGTTGTTGCAGGGTCTCACTATGCAGCCCAGACTCATGGTGATCTTCCTGCTTTCAGCACTGGGATTACAGGTGTATACCACTATGCCTGGACTCTGGCCAGCTCAGGCCCCTGGCCCATGTTGGGGATGGGTCTGGCACAGCATGTGGTGCTGGGGATCAAATCATGGTCCCTGTGCTTATCTAAGCTTGCCTAAACAGGTGCTTTAGTCCACCAAGCTATCTTGCTGGCCTTTCTTCATAATTTTTATCATGAATGGGTGTTAGATTTTTGTCAAAAGTTTTTACTGCATTGACTGAAATAATCATGTGATTTTTGCCCTTGTTTCCACTTATGTGGTGTATTATGTTTATTGTTTTGCATACTTTGAACCATCCCTGCATCCCTGGAATGAATACTACTTGGTCATGATGCATGATAATTTTAATAATTTTATGTGTTCTGTTTGCCAGTATGCTATTGAGGATTTTTGCATGTATATTCATTAAGGAGATTGGCCTGTAGTTGTTTTTTGTGGTTGCTTCTTTTCTAGTTTCAGAATAAGGGTAATCGTTGATTTTGGGAGTACTTGTTCCCCTTTCAATTTCATTAAAGAGTCTGAGGAGTATTGGCATTATAATGCTCTTCTCTAAGGTTTCTGAAGAATTCCAGAAGTAAATCCACTGAGACTTGGGCTATTCTTATTTTTTTTTTTTTTTTTTTTTTTTTTTTTGGTGCAACAGAGGCTTGAACTCAGGCCCCTGTGCTTGCCAGGGAAGTGCTTATTCCACTGAGCCCCTTGGGCTATTCTTAATTGGTAATTTTTTATTACTTCTTCAGTTTCATTGACTGATACTGGGTTATTCAAGATTTTTATATCTTTTTGTTTCAGCTTTGTAGTTCATATGTATCTAAGAGCCTATGCATTTTTTCTTAATTTTCCATTTTAGTACTGTACAGTTTCTCAAAATAATTATTAATAATCTGAATTTTGGCAGAATCTGTTATGATTTCACCATGTTTATTTTATTTTATTTTGGGGGGCAGAACTGGGGATTGAACTCAGGCCCCTGGGCTTGCCAGGGAAGCGCCTATTCCACTGAGCCATCTCCCCAGCCCATACCATGTTTATTTCTAATTGCATGGGTTTGGGTCTTTTCTTTCATTATTTTGGTAAGATTAGTTAAGGGTTTGTCTATTTTGTTTAATTTTTTGAAGAACCTTCATTGATTCTTTGTATGTTTTTAAAATATTAATTTCACCAATTTCTGTTCTGATCTTTACAATTTCTGTCCTGGTGCTAGCATCAGATTTGAGTTGTTCTTATTTTCTAGGACCTTGAACTATATCATTAGGCTATTTACTTGAGCTTGCTCTGTTCTTATGATGCAGGAATTCACCACTATTAACTCCCCTAAGACTGCATTAACTGAGTCCCATAGGTGCCAATATGTCATACTAGCATTATCATTTATTTGTAGAAAGCAGCTTATTTTTTCTTAATTTCATCCTTGACCCTTGGATTTTTTAAATCCAAGAAGGTATTTAAAATTTTTCCATGTGTCTGCATGGTGTCTGTGGCTTCTTTTGCCATTGGTTTCTACTTCCACTGTGTTATCATCTGATCATATACAGGGGATAATTTTGATCTTTTTGCATTTCATTAAGCATGCTTTTGGGGGGGGCGACGAACTGGGGATTGAACTCAGGCCCTTGTTTTTGCCAGGCAAGCGCTTATTCTACTGAGCTATATCCCTAGTCCCAAGCATATTTTATGGGTTAGGATGTGGATGTTTTGAAGAATGCCCCATATGCTGCTGAGAAGAATGTGTATTTTGTTGTTAGATAGAATTCTCTGTAGATATCCATTAAATCCTTTTCTTTAAAAGTTTTGTCCAACTCTAATATATCTTTATTGATTTTTTTTGTCTGATCTGTCCATTTGTGATACTGGGATTTTGGGGTTCTCCCACTACAATTGTATTGCTGTTCATCTGACTTTCCACATTCATTAGTATTTGTTTTATGAAGCTGAGTGCACTAGTATTTGATGTATATATGTTTATAAATGTTGTCTATTCCTGTTAAATTGTTCCCTTAAATGACTTTATTTGTCTCTTCAGATTAGATTTGGTTGAAATTCACATTATTTGTGATTGGGATAACTATTCCTACTTTTTTTCAAGTTCCTGTTGCATGGAATATTGTTTTACATCCTTTTATTTTTAATATGTAAGCTTCTTTATAAATTAAATGTATTTCTTCTATACTGTATATAGTTTTGCTTCTTCATCTGCCAATGTGTACCTTTCAGTTGGGGAATTGAGACCACAGGGTCTCACTATGCAGTTCAAACTTGTAGTGATACTCCTGTTTTCAGCCTCCCCAGTTATGGGATTATAGGTGTGCACCACTACGCCAGGACTCGCTCGCCATCTCAGTATGCCCGGGCGCAGGACTGGTGTGGTGTGTGGTGCCAGCCCTTTTGTTTTTTAAAAGCCACCTATTCCAGTAGGTGTATGTATTCTTTTTGACTTATAGACATGTTGGTTTCATTGTTTCTAAGGTATCCTTGAGAATATTTCGTAGCTTATTTATGATCATGAATTTCTTGAAATACTCTTTCCCATGAAAATGCCTTATTTCTCTGTCAATTTTGAAGAAAAACTTGCCAGATACCTAAGTTGGGGTTGGAAATTGTTCTCTTTTATGGCTTGAAACAATTTGTTCCAAGATCTCCTGGCCTTTAAGTTTTGTGTAGAGAACTCTACTATGATTCTAATGGGTTTAGCTTTCTAAGCGATTTGTGATCTTATTCTAAAAGATTTTAAGATTTTTCCTATTACAGACTTTGGGTACTTGAGTATAATGTGCCACAAAGAAGTTCTCTTTTTGTCATGGCTATTCAGGGTTCTATATGTCTCACTTATCTGTATGTTTATGCCATTTGTGTCATCTATTGATCAATTCGTTTCTTATAGCAATTACTCTTAGATACGTCTTCTTTGTAACATCTAGCAGCTGTTGGATCTGTTTTTCATGTTCCTTCAGTGCCTTTAAAGTGTTTTGGGGTACTTGGTATTTGAAAGCATCTTTGTCTTCTCATTCTGAACTCCTGTGTTCATACTGCTGCCCAGACTTTCAATATAACTTTTATTACAATTTATAGTCACTTGGATTTCTCAATAAGACCCTTTCATGGACTGTAATTCTTTGCTAAACTGGTCATTTGTGTTTTGTATCATTTTAGTAAGCTGTTACTGTCTGCTGAAAGCTGCTGGATAACTTGGTTATTACTTCTACTCTCCATTTAGCTCTATTTTCTGTGATTTTTGACTGTTTTTCCCTGAGGGATCCTGATTTCACCTTATCTCTATAGATTTGATCTCCTTTTCCTGTGTGCCGCAAGCTAGGAGCTGGGGCAAAAGTACAGATTGCCCCTTCCCTTCTCCACACTGTGCTCTTTCTCTCCATTTTCTCTGTAGATTTTGCTTTCCTTCAAGTCCTACCTATTTCCCAGGATCTACTTCTCTTTCTGTTTTTCGTTACTATTTTCCAGTGTCTGGATTCCAACTCTTGGAGAGGCTGCATCGTTGTTGCTTTATCCCTGCATCACTGTCCACAAAGACTCCTCTTGGCTGTTTGTTTAGCTGTAGTAATATGCATTCTTGCCTATAGAGGAACGAAAGTTCCTCTATTCTACAGTCTCACCAGAATTTATCATTTCTTCTTTTTATTACAGTCATTCTAATTAGGTTGAGATAATTCTTCTTTTTTTTTTTTTTTTTTTTGGTCAATTCAGCTTGCCCTGAGGGCGGGGCTGGCATGGAATGTGGGGCCAGGGATCCTGCCTAAGTTTGCCTAAGCAGGTGCTTTAAACTGATGAGCCATCTTGCCAAACCCTGAGATAATTTCTAATTATTTGTATTTGTGTTTCCCGGATGATCAGTGATTGAAAGTTATTTTAATAAAAAGATATTAAAAAAAAAGATATTCAATAGTGAAGATTTTAGAAATTTCTTTCACAAATAAAGTACTTAAAAAAACTGATGTTTAAAGATTTAATAATCTATCTAGATCATATAACTAAATGAAGACTACAGTTGTATGAGAAACTGAGCTTCCAGAGCTCAGGCTCAAACTCACTCCTCTGATTCTGCAAATTATTATGTTTTCATATATATTCTTATCTAGTACCTCACTATTATTTTTGGAGGCATGATTAAAGCCCTGATGATACTTGATTTATTAGATATATTGTAATATATGTTATAATACATCCATTATTTATTATAGTAAAGTTTTGTTCCACTAAATTATTGGCTTGATTGTTAATATAGGCAATTATCACCAGGAAAATTTTCATGTGGAGATAATAGGAACATACTAATTTCCTGATGACCTAACCTGTTTTATTGCCAAAACCCTGAGAAAGAATTCCTCACAGTAAAAGAAAATGAAGTCCTTGCAGAGGTGGCTTTTTTTCATGTTGATAATATCAATTATCCTAGAGGGGCCAGGGAGATAGCTCAGTGGAATAAGTGCTTGCCTGCCAAGCACAAAGTCCTGAGTTTAATCCCTGGTATCCCAAAAAACAAAACAAAACAAAACAAATCAGTTATCCTAGAATAGGAAAGAGCAAAAAAAAAAAAACCCCTAAAACTCTTTTTCGTTAGATTTCCCAGAGGACAGAAGATGAAATAGTTCCTTTTTCTTCTCTGCAATTATTTTCAAACTAATTTGCTCCTGGCCCACTTTACTTCTATTCATTTCTAAAACCATTGCATCACACCCAAATGAATTTCCAATTTCTTTTGTTAGACAAATTTCACTTTTTCATGAAAGATTTGAAAACCATTCACCTGTTCTTCACTGTGGTGGATGAAGCACTTTATTCAGACTTTTTTTCTGGGAGTTCTTCTAAATAAAAAAGTTGAAAGATAGTCCATGGCTGGGAGATCTGGGGAGTTCTACCTGCTGTCAGGAGGGCAGTTTGTGAGGGCACATTTGGTTGGCTTGGCTGTGTACCTCTGGTATTATAGTAACGTTTCATTAATCATGACATCATAATAGAGATCCAAATGTTAGCTCTCCACAGGGGTAGGGTTGAAAATTGAGTATCAGTCTGTGTTTTAGCCATCCCTTCTAGGTAATTTGTTGTTGTTTGTTTGTGCTAGGGATCAAACTCAGGAATTTGCGCTTGCCAGGCAGGCACTTACACCTGCCAAGTTATCTCCCTGCCCCCTCTCTAGGTAATTCTGATAGACATCAAAGTTAGAATACAACTGTGTCTTGTCATGCTGGGTATTCTGATACTGTAAAACTGTCTTGAAAACAACTCCAGAGTTTGTACTGCCTGGCTAAGAACTGGCTGGGACCTATAGCTTCCAGTCTCAGTCAAAGGCCTAAAGCTTTCTGTGGTTTTAGAGCACCCAAGACCTCCAGGGTCTGAACAGTTGGAATTTCTCTGAATTCTCCTAAACATCTGGCGTCTGAGCTGAGACTGTCTGTATCTATGTCCAGTGGTGGCTATCACCACCACTGTGCCAGGTAAGATCATGGTCACACACTCCCAGCAAATAGAAGAAGAGTGAGATAAGAGGTTGAGGAAGAGAGCCCCTCTTGTGGTAGACAGCTCCTCTGTGGTCCAACTACACCCCAGCCAAAGCAGCCCTTCTGCTTGTGAGTTCCAGCCCATACTCAGTGAAAATATTTCAACTGAAATACATATTTAGAACAGTTTCCTCTTGCTGCCATACAAATAGTTTTAACATTGGTGGCTTAAACAATACAAATGTATTCTATTATATTTACACCAGTTAGAAGTTCAACCTGGGTTTGACTGGACTGCAGTCAATATATTATCAGGGCTTTTTCCTTCTGGGGCTTTTGAGCAATTTTTTTCCCCTTTTTATAGCTTTTAGAGGCTAACTCCATCCCACAACTCTTACTCCATTCTTCCATCTTCAAAAAAAAACAATGTTGTATATCTCTGGGTCCTTCTTTGTTTTTTCTTTTTTTGTCTTTTTTTAGACAGAGTTTTGCTATGCAGTTCAGACTGGCCTTGAGCTCACTTTGTAGCCCAGGCTGGTCTTGAACTTGAAACAGTCCTTCTACCTCAGCCTCCCAAGTGCTAGGATGACAGGTATGTATCACCATGCCCAGCTTGACCATTCTTTCACAGCCTTATAGCTCTCTGACCACAACCAAGAGTTTCCTCCATTATAAAGACCCTAGTGATTAGACTTGATAATCAAAGTTAATTTTCCCAGACTTAATCACATCTATGCAATCTTTTGTTTGAAGTGTAACATATTTACAAGTTCTAGTAAATAAGATGTAGACATTTTGGGTGGTACTAACGTGTCCTGTGAGCGTCTTCTCTTGTAGCCTAGGGGAACATTGTCTTGTGGAGAATGCATTTCCAAATCTCAAGAAATAGGAACAAGAGGAGAAAATGAATTTTTTTTTGTTAATTGGAGGACCACAGAGCGTCTTTTCTACTTAATCCCAACTATTTACTGAAACATATTCTTCTTTTGTTCGTTCTTTTAGCAAGGTCTTGCTACATAGTTCCAGCTGGCATTCAATTCACCTTGTAGCCCAGGCTGCCTGGCACTTGCAGTGATCCTTCTCCCTCAGCGTCCCGATTGCTGAAATTGTAGTTGGGTGCCACCACCACTATACCTCTACTTTTTACAAATATTACTTGAAAGAAAATAATTTATTACCGAATTATAGGTATGCATAGCTCATAAAATATATGTTATAAAATGGGATGGATGCACATCTTAGAAACAAAATACCATGTTTTTTTTTTTTTTTTTTTTTTTTTTTTTTTTTTTTTTTTTTTTTTTGGTGGAACCAGGGATTGAACTCAGGCCCTTGTACTTGCCAGGAAAGCACTTATTCTACTGAGCCATCCCCCTGGCCCCAAAATACCATGGTAATATCAGTGAGCACTTATTTCTCTTTGTATACTTGATCTCAGTAAAGTACTATTAGGAAGGAGGCAAAAAACAGCCTCACAGATGTTTAGTGAATAAAGATAAAATCCAAGATTGGTCTGTGAATCTAATTCTCTAATTGTGGAATTTATCCCAGTCTGATAGATAAGTTTGGTTGAGTAGGGGTGATGATATTTCAGTCTTTCTAGAAGTCATTTCTTTAGTGATCTTTCAGATTTTGGTGGCAGGCTTCTAGAAAACTAAGGAGCAACTATCAGAATTGGGAGTTCATCCATGAGTTCATCCAAAAATGTATTTTTATAGTTTTCAAAACATACAGGTGCTGATGTGATTTACTGTGCTGTTCCTCTTGCTAAGGTTATAGCAGCACCTCAACAATTCATTTTCTAAACAAATGGTTCTACAAATAGAACTGTAGGAGCATTTAGAATATCTATCTCACCTCCATAATTGAGCTCTTACTGTTGAAAAAGTTGGAACTCATTCTTCTCCCTGGTTACTTGATGTCAAACATCATGAACTCTAGGATCTCAAAGAGAACCACAACAGGGATGTCTGATGTTATTTCTCCCTCTTTTCAAAGGCATGCAAAGTCTCTTTTATTTGTTCTGAAACATTCTATGCCATTCTCATCCATCTCTCCTATCACTACTACCCAGGGAGATCATGAAGATGGACAGATGGCAAATTTGCAGGACCAGAGGTAGTATTGGAGTTGGCAGTCAAGGTACCTGTCATAATCCAGCATGGGGAAGAGAAAACTGCCTAACTCAACACAGGTGCTAAGGGGTAGGCTAGTGGCTTATTTTATAAAAGCAGTGGCTACAAAATGTCTGAATCAGTACTATCTAGGAATTTGTTAGAAATGCGAAGTCTTAAACTCAATCTTTGCATTTAGTACATCTTAACCCAGACTTATAGAAGCTGGGAATAGACCCAGAAGTTATTGCTTTAAGAAGGCATCTACAGATGATTGTGGTTGCACATGCCTGAGATACCAGCTTTCAGGAAGCTGAGGAAAGACACCTGCAAGTTCAGAGGCATGATAGGCCATACAGCATGTCTGAGGCTAGCCTACATAAATAGCAAGACCCACCCCCCCCAAAAATACTGAAAGCCATGTATAGTGGTACATACTTGTGATCCTAGCACTTGGGAGACTGAGACAGGAGGATCACAAGTTTGAGGCCAACCTGAACTACACAGTGGACCCTGTCTCTAAAACAAACAAAAAACTAAACAAAATACAGGACTCTAAATGATTCTGAATCAAGCTATAAGTTCTAATTGCAATGCAATGGACCAGCTGTGGCTGCCTGACTAAAGTTCAGGTGAATGGCACTTCGCTAGGGCCTACTGTGTGCTGTGAGAAAGAGACGCTGGGGAAACCAGGCTTCCTTTCAATGGCAGCCGAACTGAGAAACTGATAACTTGGGTGCCAGTAGCAGGAGTCTCGTAGATTACACTGGGAGGTGGGGACCGTAGTGGGAAAACACTGAGGGAAGGTTGGGAGCACCCACTGCTCTGGGCACTGGAGCTGGGGAAGCTGCAGAGCCAGCCACCATCCCTGGGTCTCTTCTTTGCAGAACTTGAGCTCCTGAATTGTTCTGTTTTTGTTTTTGATGGTACAGAAGACAGAATTCAAGTCCTTGCAGATGCTAGATAATCCTAAAGCTGTATCTTTAGCCTTGGAATTTAATTCTTCTCTTTCCACAGCCTCTGTCCTATGTATCTCTGAAATGTATTTATTTCTTCTATTTTTAAAAAAGTGTGTGTGTGTGTGTGTGTGTGTGTGTGTGTGAGAGAGAGAGAGAGAGAGAGAGAGAGAGAGAGAGAGAGAGAGAGTTTCCATTTTCAAGGACAGAAGGACTAAAAGCATTTGAGAAGAGGAACAAATACAAATAAACATTTTCTCTCATTGGCTACAGCACAAATTAGCACAACTAAAAAGCCTAAGCATGTGTGTTTCTATGTGGCTATAGCCCCAGCTACTTAGGAGGCTGAGGTAGGAAGATCATTTATCTTGGGTGGTCAAGGCCATCCTGGACAGCACAGTGAGACTCATTTCAAAACAAAGTAAAAACAAAACACCTGGCAGGGGGCGGGGGAGGCTATTTTTGGGCAGGAGGAAGGCAATAAGGATGCAGGAAGGGGCTTAAGGGAGGGTGAGAGGGAGGATGGATATGACAAAAATATGTGATATACCAATTTGAAAATACCACGTTCAGTCAGGAATAGGAGAAAGGCTTAGCTTGCATTCTGTGCTCCAGCTCTGTACTATTTATTTTTAATGTACTGTATTATTTTTTAAAAAATAAGTGTTTGCTATAGATTTTAAGAGTGGCATGAGGTGCTAAAGTATGGAAAATTTGATCTCTAAGACTAACCAGTTGTGATACTATAGCACTCCTTGTAGGTAGGTATCTGAGGGACTTTGAAAGTGAGACCAATTCCAGGTGTGGAGGCGTATGCCCGTAGTCCAAGACTTGGGAGGCCGAGGGAGGAAGGTTGCCATGCGTGTGGGGCCTGCCTGACCTACGCAGGCATGCTTGGGTGCAGTGATATGTACTTATGCTGTAGGCAGTAGAGTTAGATAGAAATATTTTTAGGCAGTCAGGGAGGGCCAGGCCCTCCAAAGAAATAATACAGGAAACAAGATGTCTGCAACTCTCGGAATGATGGAGGCTCCTGCTGTGAACCAGACCTAAAGGCCAAACAAATGCTAAAAGAGTAACACCGGGGATTGATATTCTAAATAGGTAGCGATCACCTGAAAAGATCCAAGTGAGTCACTAGTCCATCCCCTGAAGGGAAGAGACCTGTCCCATATTCATACCCACTTACTACACGACTTGCTTCCCCATTTGGTACTGGGCCTAATCAACTTTAGCTGAACAATGGAGCTTGTAATCTCATTGGTTGACCATAGTTTTGTCCCACCCCACCTCTGCCTAAGCAAGACCCCTTCTCTATCTTAGTCCCACATGGTTTTGCCCTATAAAAATACCCGGAAAGAGACAGCTTCCGGGGCAACCTGCTCGGGACCCCCTTCTGTCCCTCTCCAACAGAAGCTTTTCTATCCAATTAAGTTTTTTCCTCAACCTCCGTTTGTTCCTAAAATTCATTCTTAGGTTTTAGAGAACACGAACTCATCCAGGTCAGGTTGGGAGTTTTACTTCCCTGTGTCACTTACAGTTCCTGACTACTCAGGAGTCTACAGCAAGAGGGTTGCTAGAGCCAGACTCTGGCTCTAGCAACCCTCTTGCTGTAGACTCACCTCATAATTTATTTATTTTATTATTTTTATTGAAGAACAAATAGCAATGAGACAGTTTCAAGACAGATTAACAGGACAGATTCAACAAATCAATACATTGCAAAAATGTTTTCGTAATGTTTTGGTGTTGTATAAGATGCATACATGATATTATACTTACAGGCATTATTATATCAGATGTCTCTAATCAGTGAATGAAGAGAGTGCAGCTATTGATTTATATCACAGATTCAACAATTAACACCCTTTACCTTGTTATCTCCCCAGTGTCCGTCCATAGTACTGGAAGCCAACATAATATCTTGTCCAACTACTATTAGTACAAATCTTGCTTCTCATAGAATTATGCAGAAGCACAGCATATTTATCCTAACTGTACTGTTTATGCACACACACCATGATTCTTCCTTTGTATTCCCCCCTTTTTTTTTGTCTAGACCCATTAAAGATGAGCACTCCATTGTCATTAAACCAATTTAGGTGCCTGAACTCTCACCTCTTAATTTAAAAAAGTATTATCAAAGAAAACTTGACTGATTTAGAAATGCAGACCTAACTGGATTGCTTGGACTTGGTTGTCTGTAGCCACATTATTTCTTCAGACTCTATGGAACACTGACTAAGAGCCATTTTTCTTTTCTTTATTTTTTATTTTTTTAAGAGCCATTTTGTTAAGAAAAATCTCATTCATGTTCACAGCAATGCTGTTGCCTGTTTCTCGAGTACAAAAGCAAGCTCAGGGAGGCCGGGCGTGGTGGCGCAGGCCTGTAATCCCAGCACTCAGGAGGCTGAGGCAGGAGGATTGTTGTGAGTTCGAGACCAGCCTGAGCTACAAAGTGAGCTTAAGGCCAGCCTGAACTGCATAGTGAGACCCTGTCTCAAAAAGACAAAAAAAAAAAGCAAGCTCAGGGAGGCTAAGAAATTTGCCCCATATCACACTGGTAGGCCTAAAATCTAGGACTCTGACTCCAATCCAGTTGTCAATACTGAGAATAGCCCTGAGTATAGAAAAGGGGCATCTTTGCTTCAACAACTCTTGAAAGGATGGGTTTTTTTTTTCCTTAATTCTCTTGGGCATGGGACCAGGTAATACTACACAGTCAGGTTTCCAAGGGGCTTGAAAATTCTGGAATCAGGAAAGGTCCTTGCCATTTTTAGTACACTTTGGCACTGCTGACAGACCCCAGAGTCTTTGCTTCCTGAGTTTAGAAAGAGGAACAAAAATTCAAGTCCAAATACATAGCGGGTATCAAGCCCCTGTGTATCAAGCACTGTGCTGAGCAGTTTTCTCATTCTCAGTATTAACTCAATTTTATAGATGATATGGTTCAAGGGGAGGGAAAGAAGGGCAATGGGAAGGAAAAAGAATCCAGAGGTGTTAGGTACATGTGCCAATTCCCCACGGTGAATGTAATCATTATGTACTGCAAACATGCACTAAGAATTAAAAAAAACAAAAACAAAAACTAAAAAATAGAGGAAGTAAAACCTAGAATTTAGTAAAATTAAAAATACATTAAAAATAAAAGTACACTGAAAAACAAAAAAATATAGTGCTGGAAGTCAAACAATTTAATATTTCTATTACATTATGAGCCCTTTGGAATATGGAAAGATTATTTAAGTCTTAGGATATACAAAGTCTGACTTAATATCTCTTCAATTGAAGGATGACAGTTGGTTTGTGTTAAATACAACCATCAAGAGCAGTTTCTATTTGGAATAAAACTTTGAATATGCTATCAGTCAATGGCTAAGAAATTGGGGTTATCATAAGTACCTCAAAAGAAAGTGTTTTATGTTTATATCTTAGAATATTAACTTCTCAAATATTTGGACAGTGTTTGAACAGATTTCTGTGGATTTTATTTGATCTAGGACAATCATATCATATTTTTCTTATGAAAAACACTAAAAGCCTAAATTAGTAAGGTTACCAATCAGTTGCTTTCACCACACAAGTACTGTACAACTTAATGAAAGAACCACATGGCAAGATTTTCCCATCTCTAAATATTTGGACATCTCTCCTTTACTTTCTAAATATAGAGGAAAATGTCCAGCTTTTAAAAGCTATTTTGAAATGTTTATCCTAAATATTACACGATTTGATTATAATAGCTAATAATTCCTGAGTTATTCTTTTCTATTAATCAGTGTATTCTTTTTTTTTTTTTCTTTGTGGTACCGGTGATTGAACTTAGGACCCCGCACTTGTGAGGCAAGTACTTATTCTACTAAACTATCTCCCCAGCCCCTAATCAATGGTAAAATGGTGAACCTTTTAGAGCTTGCAATGATAACAAACAGCTGGCTGTGGCACATGTGTCATAGGTTCACCACCACTGATACAGGTAGTTTATGTTGTAAGCTATGGCTATTTCACAGAGACAAGAACTTTCACCTGGTTTATTCATTGTTTTGGGGGTGCTAGAGATAGAGCTCAGAATCTTGAACATGGTAGGCAAGTGCTCTGACACTGAACCATTTTATTTTGTTGTTTTCTTAAAATTTTATTTTATAAGGATTCACTAATTTTCCCAGGCTAGCCTTGAACTGTTGAGTCTCCCATCTCAGCCTCCCTGCTAGGAGTTCAAAGTGCTATGCCACACCCCCTAGCTCCCCTTTGTTCACAGGTTTGCCACCAGTAGATGTCTTGCATTTCTTTGGAGAGGAACCACACTAACATGACTGGTAGTGGCAGTGGTCAGAGGAACCAGGGGGTAAGATGTAGTCTGGGGACTGGGCTTCCCACTGTGTGGCTGGCGATGAGGACCCCATCTTCAGTGGTGTGTGCAGTTCCCAGCATAAGTAGCAGCTTAACTTCTAAAAACTTTTACCAGTGGTAACCCAGACAGTATCCAGAGGGAAGAGAATGTTTATGCATAATACTGACTCAGGAATTTGGAATGTATGGGGAAGATGCAATGCATACAAAGATAATGAAATTGGCTATTTATTAATCTGTTGCATTGACCTCTCCTACACAGGGATGATGGAAAACTGAGGGACAGAGAACACACAGCCAAACATTAAGTGTGAAAGCCAGAGAGCTTGTTTGGTAACATACAAAGGGGTCTTTGTCTTCAGCTGTAGGAGCCAACATAGTCAAGCAGCAGCCCAGTCATTTAATTGTCAGAACTCAGTGCATCAGAGTGTTTTGATGCTCAACCAAGGTACACCTCGAATGCTAAAATCAGGGATCTGGTGAGAAATGTTGGGGCCTTAAAAGTAGGGTAGGGGCATTTAGATACATGCCCCTGAGAAATGTGGCTCAGTAGGTTCCTTTGGACTTCCACAGGTTGTTGGCAGAAGTGGGCTCCATGCCGAGAAACAGCAGTTTCCCTATGTAGGAAGCTACTGCACACTGAATGGGACTTAGTTCCAGAAAATCCACAAGTTTACCATCCCCTCTAGCCCCTCTACTCCCCACATCCACATCCTCTGT
This sequence comes from Ctenomys sociabilis, assembly GCA_004027165.1. Lineage (NCBI taxonomy): Eukaryota > Metazoa > Chordata > Mammalia > Rodentia > Ctenomyidae > Ctenomys > Ctenomys sociabilis. The sequence goes on from PVKA01002181.1 coordinate 122,623, forward strand.
GGCTATTAGGTAATAACCAGGGTTAGTTCTTAGCATAGCCTGGATGAAGATATGCTAGACATGCTAAAAGAGGAGGATCTTATTCTAAGGGTGATAGAAAGATTAACTATTTCATGGAGAAACTGAACCCCATTGTAGTGGTCAACTGACTGTGCCAACTTCAGAAGCTTAGAAGCTTCACTAAATTGGCTCAGCAATTCTACAGCTCAGGGTGAAGAGGAGCCATCTTAGGCTGGTTCATCATTTAGAGGATATAAAAGGGAAATGAGAAAGGACGAAGGATTCCATTTTTTGAAGGAGTCCTAGCCTTCCCCTTTTAGCTTGGACGTTGTCTCCTGCCTTCTACTGCAGACTCTTTGGCTTGTACCTTGGATCCTTTAGTCTTCAGGCATAGACTCATTAGCCTTCTGTCACAGACCCATTGGTCTTCTGATACACAATCTCACAGAACACTGCAATGAGCACCAGACTAGGCCTTTTACTATATCTCAGTTCTCATAAAATCTTTACTACAGAGTTTTTGTTTGCAGTAATGGGGATAAGACCTAGGACCTCCAGTATGCTAGGTACGGCCTTTGTCATTGAGCTGCCTTCTTGACACATGAAGTATTATTATTTGTATTTCACCAAAGGAGCTTTTTTTGGTCTTATTTTTACTATTTTCTTTTTTGGAACCGAGAATCGAACTCTGGACCTCGCGCTTGCTAGGCAGGCGCTGCACCACTGAGCTACATCCCCGGCCCAAATTAGGATTTCTTTTACTGAGGCTTATAAGGATGAAGTAATTTCCCTAGGTTGTGCTATTTTGTGTGTGTCTTTTTGAGACAGGGTCTCACTATGCAGTTCAGGCTGGCCTTAAGCTCATTTTGTAGCTCAAGCTGGTCTCGAACTCACAACAATCCTCCTGCCTCAGCCTCCCGAGTGCTGGGATTACAGGCATGTGTCATCACTCTCGGCTGGTTGTGCCTTTTTTAAGTGCCAGGATTAACCACATCCAATGAGTCTAAAGCTGTACGAGTTTCTCAACAGTTTGCTTCATTATAAGAGAAAGAGATAAACATTATTGCCATTCATTCATCCACCCATGAATTCATGAAAAGCTCATACAATGTTTATCATGTGGCAGGGCTTTGCCTTATTTTGCTGATACAGCAGTGAACAGATAGGCAGGATCTTCACCCTCTCAGGGCTTGCAACCTATGGTTCTGGTGAGGCGGGACCATAAGCAGCACAGCATGTGCTGAGCCTGAGCTTCTGAAAAAAGTGAATAAAGATGATCTCTGACTGAAGCCCTGGGGTAGGTTGTGCCTATGTAAAAGTGGTTTGGGTCTTGCCTTTGTAGCTTCATCAATTCTGAAGTTGGTACTAATAAGAGTAGGTGCACTGTCAGCTTTTTTTTTTTTTTTTTTGTGGCAGAACTAGGGACTGAACTCAGGCCTTTGCACTTGCCAGGTAAGTGCTTATTCTACTGAACTGTCTCCTGGGCTCCACTGCCAACTGTTTGTAATCTCTTTTTTTTTTTTTTATAATTTATGATTTTATTTTTTAGTATTTATTTTGAAGAGAAAAACAGCAAAAACAAGTAACAGATCAAAGACAGAAACGGTAGTATACAATAATACATAGTTACAGATTTTTAAAATAAGAATCACAACAATAGTTGTTATATTACCTATTTTTATCATCAAATCTGTTGCTCAGATTAAGAGATATAGCTATGAAAGATTGGACAAATAATTGAATACTAATGGTTGCTTTCAATAAACCTTAATTTTTTTTCTTGTGTCTTACTTTTTAAAAAATATTATTATTATTATTATTTTTTTTTTTTTTGTTTTGTTTTGAGACAGGATCTCACTATGCAGTTCAGGCTGGCCTTAAGCTCACTTTGTAGCTCAGGCTGGTCTCGAACTCACAACAATCCTCCTGCCTCAACCTCCCGAGTGCTGGGATTACAGACACGCGTCACCACGCCTGGCCTAAGTTTTTTTTTTTTTCTTTTTTAGGTTTTTCTTTTTTTTTTTTTTTGTACACAGGGTCTCAATATGCAGCCCACATTCATAGTGATCCTCCTGCTTTCTGCCTCTCTAGTGCTGGGATTACAGGCGTGCGCCACCACGCCTGGACTTTAAAAAGTATTTTAAAGAGAATATAAAACTAATTGATAAGACATCAGAAATAATATACATTTAGAAGATCAAGATGAGAGATATTCAACCATGATTTTTGTGTTACACATTGCTATCCTCCTGTTTGTAATCTCAACAGAGAAAATATGTGAAAGATTTCTTTGCAAACTCCTGTAAGATAGTCAACAAGGAGGAAAAGAAATTTCTTTATATTGAAAAAAATCGAGACACAGTAAAAGTAGAGACTAGAACAAGAAACACTCAGATACCCAGTAAAGAGCTACAACAATTAGCAACTCATGTCAAATCATGTTTCACAGATTACTTATTTATATATTTGCAACACAGATTCATAATATAGTAAGGCTGGCTGTCAACTCGAGATAGCCCAGGCTGGTTTGGAATTCATAGCAATCTTTCGCTCCAACTTCCTAAGTGCTGAGATTACAGATATACACTATCAATCACCATTATTGGTATCAAAAACCTAAAAACAAAATTTAAAGCAATTCTTTAATTTTTCAAATAGTATTCACTGTTCAAATTTCTCTGATTATAGATTTAGTTACATTATAAAAAACACCAAATCCAAAATGCTTTCAAATTTAGCAATTCTTCGAGTGTTGACATGATACTTAAAGCTTTTTGATTTTTGGAGCATTTCAGGTTTCAGCTTTTCCAATCAAGAACTCCAACATCCAAAAATCTCTGAAATCTGAAACACTTTCCATTGTAAGATTTCAAGTTATGGTTATTCAACTCATATTGTGGATGAATTTAAAGTCTTTAGGTTTTGGGGAGAACTACCTACTCGGGACCCCCTCCTGTCCCTCTCTTGGACGGGAGCTTTTTCTCCCTCAATAAATCTATTCCGCTCATAACCTCCGTTTATTCCTAAAATTCATTCTTCGGTTTTAGAGAACACGAACTCGTACAGGTCAGGTCCAGAGATACTTTTTTCCTATGTCATTTGGAGGTTCAGCTTATCATTTGGAGATCACCCACGTGAGATCAGTTTTCCTCCCTGTATCACAAGGACCTGAGTTCAATCTCCTGTTCCCCCCCAAAAAAAAGTAAAAGAAAAAAATTGTAACACAACGTCCAACTTAATTTTCTTTAAACCAGCCTTCTAAAGTGCTTCTTGAAGCCAGGCATGGTGGTGCATGCCTGTAATCCTAGCACTCGGGAGGCTGAGGCAGGAGGATTGTTGTGAGTTCGAGACCAGCCTGAGCTACAAAGTGAGCTTAAGGCCAGCCTAAACTGCATAGTGAGACCCTGTCTCAAAAAGACAAAAATAAATAAATAAATAAATAAAGTGCTTCTTGAAATCCAAATATCAAAACTTTTAAATAAAATAGCAGAAATCTAGAGATTTGATTCACCTTAAAAAAAAAATAGTCATTAGGTTTGAATCATTCTCTAGATAGGGTCCACATACTGGTTGTTCTCTTTTTCTTTTTCTTTTTTTTTTTTTGGTCTTTTCGAGACAGGGTCTCACCGTGCAGTTCAGGCTGGCCTTAAGCTCACTTTGTAGCTCAGGCTGGTCTCGAACTCACCAACAATCCTCCTGCCTCAGCCGCCCGAGTGCTGGGATTACAGGCATGCGCCACCACGCCCGGCCTCTTTTTCTTTTTACTAGGGTCTAGAAGCTCTCTCTTCAAATGATCTGCCATGTAGCTGGAAGTACGGGTACTCACCGCTGGACCAGGTTATTTCTGATTTTTTTTTTCAGGCTCAGCCTACCCTGAGGGCATGTGGTGCTGAGGACTGAACCATGGTCTCCTGTGCCTGCCTAACCTTGCCTAAGCAGGCTCCTTATTGTTTGTTTGTATGTATGTATGTATTTAGCGGAACGTAGTGAAGATATTTAAGCATGGTGGCCAAGCCCAGCAAGGAGGGTGGGTGAGAAAGCCCACTCAGAGCAATATAATGACTTTGGGACCAGGGAGATAGTAGCTCAGTAAGCTCATGGGCCGAAGTTCAACCCCCAGTACCCTCCTCCCCCACAAAATTAACGATTTAGCGAGAGATTATCTCAAAAAAATAAGAAGCTGAGGTAGGAATGGAGCTCTGGATTAAGTACTTGGGCTCAATTTCCAGAACGGAGAAATAAGGAAAAAGAAAAAGAAAAAAAACCCCCAAAAAACCCAGCTCTCTCACTGCCTGGCCACTTCGTAAAGTGTTCACGCGGCTCCTTAAGGCAGGCGGGCCACGTGACCCGCGCGGTCATGTGGCTCGCGCGGCATCATGGCTGCGCCCGCGCTCCGGCCGGCCGCTGCACGCCGCGTGCGGCTTGGGGGCGTCCGCTTCCTGCCGCTGCTCCTACTCGCGTGCGGGGCGTCGGGAGGCGACGAGACCCGGGCCGGCGGGGCGGCGGCCACCCTCGAGGGCTCCTGCGGCTGCGGCGCGGCCCAGCGGCGCGGGGCCCCGGGCGGCGCGGCGGCGCACCGGTACTCCCGTGAGGCAAACGCCCCGGGCCCGGGTCCGAGCCCGGGCCAGGGCCCCGCAGCGCGGCCGCTCCCGCCCTCCAAGGTGCGCCCGGCTGCTCGCGGGTGGGGTGTGGGGCCCGGCGCGAGGGACGTGGGAAGCGGGCGGACGAGGACGGCGCCCCAGGGCGCTCCGCGGATCCCTTTTTTAGGAATTACTTCTCCCTGCTAGCGGAGGAGCTGCCTTTGGGATCCCACATGATTAATTTTGATAATCTGGTTTGACAGTTTTTTTTTTTTAACTTGCTACCTCTTACTTCCTGCTCCCTCCACTCTATCCTGTTTGTTGATGAAGAGTTACGTCTGACAGGTGAGGGTAACATCCTCAGATTTCTCCTACTCAAGAGACTACTAAGAAATCCATGTTCAGGATCCCAGTGTAGCCAACGTGGTCTACTTGCCGATTGTCTTTTGCAGTGCAGTCTCTGTACGTGAGAAGGACTTGTGACACTTTCCTGCCACCCCTACTGCTTCATGAAAAGGGATTAAGCCGGCTGCACTTTTATTTGTCACTTTCTTGCACGGTGCCTGGCTTTGTTAGGTGCTAAGATTATTATCCACGTAGATAATAATAATATTAACAGCTGATACCTCGGTCTGCCTGCCAGAAACTAGACCTAGACTTCCAGTGCTTCTTGTATACCCTATCTTTTTTCCGTCACATTTTTTCTTTGTCTACGTTAATTCTGCCCACTATCATGGACAGTAAGCCCTTCGCAGAGCTTACCTGACCGTCCCTTCTTTCCTCTCCATTATTTCCATATGCTGTGTGTTTATCTTGACATCACAGCTGTGAAAGTTGCTCGTCTGGATTTCTCTGCCTGGCCAGGCCTTGGGTGTGGTGGAGGTTAGCACTGTGATTTAATCTCTGAGATATCAAGTGTAGGACGTTGACAGCCGAGTTTCTCCTTGTTTCTCTATGGTATATCCTTTTCTGGCCTTACATATTTTAATAAATAATGGAAGGCATGGCCTGCTTTATTGGTGTTTGTCTCTGTATACTAAGTCCTGAGTACTTGTTTAGTTTTATTGACCATACTTTAACTCCTGTCTAACTTGCATGGTAAAAGATAGTCTTGCACTCTTTGTAAGAAAGAAGGTCCCATCTGTGTATCTACTTTGCAGCCGGGAGGACTAGAGAGTTATTTGCCTGTACATTGGTCTTTCTCAGAATTTGCTATAGCACTGTCTGGCCAATACTGAGCATTTCTCACTTCTAAATGTTCCATCTTCCTGTAGGTTCCAGAATGGGATGTGGGGTACCATATATTTTGAATTACACTTGAAGGTACACATTTTTTTTTTTCCTATAGGGTGTTTTTGTGCCCTGACTTTGTATTGTACGGATCTTCATTGGCAGGGCTCCACTTTCTGTAATCCCAACTATCAGTAAGTTAGTAGTTGATGAGAATACTATCAAGGACTCAAGCTAATTGGGTAAATCTGAAGTAGTATTGTTATCAAAGCCACTGACTTCATAGAAAGCAGTTATTTATATTTGTTTTCCTTGGTTTTAAATGCTTTAGTTCATGTGCTTCTTAGTTACTTGAGACAAAATATCTGATGCCCCAAATTGAGGGAGGGAAAGGATTTAGTTCATAGTTTGTGGAACTTTCAGTCCTTAATCAGCTGACTCCAAGGCAGGGTGGCATGGCGGAGGAGCAAGAGTTTGAGGTGGAAGAAGATAGCAAAAGCAACAAGAGCAAAAAGGGGAAAGCAAGCTGTTTCTTTCTCCCTTAGAGTGTATGCAGGCCACCTGCCCTAGTGCAGGTGCGACATTCATGCCATCTGCCTGCTCTCCTCTTGCACAGGCTCAAGATGTACGAAGTGAGGACCCTGACCCCTGCTGACTTACTTAGTTAAGCCCTAAACTTCTCACAGTATATTGATTGTCACATAGATAACTTTGCTCTAATTTTGATAGCCACTTTTTTCTTTTGTTTTCTGTTTATCTGGTTTCATTCAAAATGTTTATCTGGCACACATATGACCTTTTTTGTGCTGCACATACAGAGAAGAACAAGACCTATGGTCTGCCCTCATAGCATTTACATTGTCTTAGTCTCAGCACTGCCCCTTTCACAGCTGCATATCAGCATCATTTTTCTAGAGTAACAATACTATACAAAGAATATGTACAGAGGACATGGAGAGGAAAACAATTCATTCTTTTTGAATGTGGCAGGAAGTGCCTCAAATAAGGTAATATTTGAGCAAGGCTTTGGGGAGACACTTTCAGGAGAGGGACTGAAAGTTCATATCAAAGGATGTTCCAAGGAGAGCAGCTTTTTTTTTTTGAGGAACTGGGGATTGGACTCGGGCCAATAAAGATTTCTGGGAGTGATATTTTTCACACTTAAGTGTCACACCTTTTAGGTGTGAATCTTTTTTTTTTGTATTTTAATTTATCTAATTAGCATTTGGCAAGGAGATGCAAAATGTAAGTAGTACTCTGTCAAGGAGAGTTTTGGTTTCATTGAACAGTTTTGGCAATAAAAACTCTGGAAAACAATATACAGAGTTTAAAATTTGACTTAAATTTCATCTGGTTAAGAAATAAAATTCTCATTGAGAGGACTGTCCTCACAGTTTTCTATACTGCTTACTATTTTGTAACAAGGTGGAGAAATGTTTTTAGTCTTCCTGTTTTTTTGAGAAGATTTGTTTAAAAAGATATTTAGGATTATGAGATGCTACAATTGTATACGATGTATCTATGCATAGATGAAATCAGTCTCCATGGCGATGCTTCTGATCAAGTAGTTACCCCCCATAAAGGCACTAATGCTTTTTTTTTTTTTTTTTTTT